>CM042746.1:45451241-45460214 GCA_022496165.2 Catalaphyllia jardinei
TTTTTCGTTGGTGCAGTGTTTGTGAAACGATGGAAGATTACAAAGAAGGATATTTAATGGTGTGGGCAAACTATGTCTCCTTGCAACTCTATTGCTAGGCTATACTTTGAGGGTACTTGTGACGTCATATCAGTTACCATGGCAACGTATAAGGTCCACAAAAAGGTCCAGTAAATTACAGTTTTTGTAAACTATCTGAAAAACTAATTTGGTGACCTACCATTTTTATTTCATTGTTGGAAATTTCCCTAAATTCATTAACTTTTCAAACAGTATGGAAAAATTTATCTAGTAGAATGTAATATATTTATTTATTATATAAACCCCAGTGAAATACCAAGTGAGCTTTCCCGCGAAAACTTCATATCTTCACACGTGAAGATAACATGATCACCATTGCTTTAGCTATGTAATGTCTGAGAAAGTACCTAGATGTCTTGCTGTATAATCGAACCATCATCGGTTCTTCTTCGGCAATCTTCGGAAAATATTCGGAGAATGTTCAGAAAGGTTTGTCTGGCCTTCCCACAAAATTGGGAAAATCTTCGAAAATCTCCGGAAAGCGGTCGGAAATCTTAGGAAAATAGTCAATAACGTCGTCATAAGTATGTTTATATAATAAACAGAATATTACATGCCCGCTTATGGATATGAACTTTATCTTCTCGTGTTCAACTCGATATCTCACTCGTTCGCTGCGCCCACTCGTGAGATATCGAGTTGACCACTCGAAGATAAAATTCATATCCACGCGCGGGTCTGTAATATCCTCCATATATTTAAAGAAAATGCGATTTATGGCTTACAGAAAATTCTACTGGATAATTTTCCCCGAAACTTTTATATTTGAAGTGCCATCGTGAATGGTGCGTGCATGCAAAAAATCAAGATCGGTCACCGAGCAAAATCTCGAGCTAGAAACAAATAATTATTATTATTATTTCCGGTTCGCTCGATTTTACGTAAGATTTAACTTCCGTTGTGCTTATTTTGATTCATTCAGCTTACGCGTGCATCTTAGTTATGGCGTGAGTAGATTGCGCTCGCGCGTGCAGCTAAAATCCGTTTCGCTACTGCGCACGCTATTCATTAGGCACGCGCATGCCACGTCATTTTCAAGCCCGCGCACTGAGTTGAACACTCAACAAAACATAGAGCTGATGACCTTTGCGTTAACTTGGTGTGCGAATATTTTTGTTGGATGCTCGGTGACCCCCACTTTTTTTTCGCAGATCACTTCCTTTTCTGATTCTTTCCATTATAGTAAAAAACAAAAAAACCTGTACGTGCGAGGTTTTAATTATTTCTCATAATACTATTGAAATAGGGTCGAATTGGCTCATGGATTCAGGTGTGCGAGACTTACAACTTGCATTTTTAAAGGCTAATTCTACCTGATTTAATGACAAATGTAGCAAAGATCTATCAAATAGGCCCATATATGCTGTGTTAAATACACATAACTTACATATGATTCTTCAACTGAAATGTATGCCGATGGTAATGAATCCAGCCAGAATTGCCTGGAAATCCGAGAAATGCTATGGCCTATGATGCGCCTTATCTTCAAAACGAGTTCGGTGATCCCCAATTTTTTTTTTACGTTTTTAATCTAATCTTATCATTTTCTACCTGCAGTGAAAGTTTTAGAAAAATCTGTGCGTGGGAACTTTTGGGCGCGAAGGTCCTTAAGCATCTGTTCCTTGGATGAGTTTAAACATCTGGCCCCGGTTGTTCGAAAGCCGATTAGCGCTAACCCAAGATTAAATCGCCCTAATCCACGGAATAAATTTATCCCTCGATTAAATTATGTTCCTCGAAGCTTGATTAGCACTATCCAAGGATTAAACGAAGGGTTAAATTTAACACACCTAGCAAGGTGGATTAACTCGCTAATCCGATGAAAAAGCAGACAAGCAAATCAAAATGGCGGACTTACTGCTTGTACATTTTACTTTAATTCCGGGCCCGGTGAAGAAAGAATACCAATTCAGGCTACCTGACGACGTTGGCAGATCGAATTTTACTATTCTCTCACGGACAATTCTTTCAGCGTCCGGTTTTCCCGCGCTTTTTAGAGCTTTTACAGCACGGACGGACCGCTGTTCGGCGATCCGCAAATGTTTTTACACGACGAGGACAGAGCAAGAAATTTCAACATTTTCGCTCTCAGATGTAAAAGTCGTCGCTTACTAACCGCTGTAATGTAAAAGGAAAGATCAGTGGTGGATTTAAAGGCTTCTCTGGCTTGTTAAAGGCGAGTATTGTATGCACAAAATATTGTTAGAGTTTCGTTTGTTGTCGATCTTGCTTGTTCTTCAAAAAGTTGTTTATCTCATTTGACAGAATTAAGCTTATTAAATTTCCGCTTTTGCTTCATTGCTTAGTTTATGACTTCCTCTTTTCTAGTAGTTTCCCAAACGTACTTTATTAGCCCGTCCGAATAGAGGCTATTCTAAATTTCTAAATGTACAAAAATTAGACCGGTAAGCGTTTTTAAGAGCTCACTGATGCATTATCCAGTAAGCTTCCGCCCAGCGTCGGTTATCTTGCAAAGACATTTTTTATTCCAACTCTAATTTTAATTTAAGCATCTTTATTGGTTCTTATAGAAAGCAAAGTGGGTTGAGATATAAAAATTGGGCTTTCTTTTTCATTTTATTTAACAAGTTCGTATCAATATTGTAGGACCCGTCAAAATTATCCTTTCCCTCCCCTAGTGCTACACCATTTTCTCTCACCACAAACCGGTTTTACCGGCTTAATCGAAGGACAGTTAATCGAAGATTAAATCTGTTTTCAGGAACAACATTTTATTCCCCGATTAGTTATCCCAGGAATAAGAAATTTAATCTCGGAATAACCGCTAACCTCGGGTTATTTTAATCGGCTTTCGAACAACCGGGGCCTGGCCTATCTAGAAGAAGCAAACGTAGCCAAAGTTCATTCAAAGCGGCTTTGACTGTTTTGAAATTGCATTTAAGCTACGTGCGTTCGTTTGAGCCTCTTGCAAGTAAGAAAAGCCGCTAAGAAAGTAAGTACCTTGAGGAGAAAGCTAGGATCTCAGATTACCTTTCTTTTAAGACAGAAATTACTTATGTAACAGTAGATTACCAGTTACGTTGAGACGTGGTAGTTGCTTGACGGTGTCTACAAAATAATTTAGATCTTCCTTGTGAGGAGGCAACGTGGCCGAGTAGTTAAAGCGCCAAACTTGAAATCCTCGGTAATACTTGTAATTGTATAGCCAACTAGTCTGCCTCCAGTCAGTTGTGATTGATTCTTAAGCCTGTTATGTATAGTCGATGTATTTCTTTCTTACTTTCAGGTAGGTGGCATGTCAGAGAACCCCGCCAGTTGTAGCTAAGCGTATCGACCACCAAAACAAAGTGTGAATATTTTTCGAACATTTGCCCTTCGAATGACCTGTACGGAAAATAAGTAAAGGTAACCAAGGTTCACCAAGAAGTCAGATTACATCTGATTACACCCTGATGAAAGACCCGTGCCCCCGCGGATTTCGAGTTTTGGAAGTGCTTGCTGGACGGAGTCTCGAACATAAATCAGATCTTCCTCAGAATGGCCTGTTTGGTCAATCCAAAGAAACCGAAGCTCCTTCAAGTTGATGACGTATGGGACAATACACCTCACTGAGTGAACGAGAGGATTGCCTGACAGTCTAAGTTCCTGTAGATTAGGAATGAACTGAAAGCTCTCCAGCAAACCATTTAAGTCATGTTCATCCATGTTTAACTTTTCAAGGTTTAACTCTATCAAATTGGGGAAAAAGCGAAGGCTTCTGAAGAGTGGAGCAAGGCAACTTCTCACGTTGGAACCACTCAACGTAAGCTGGAACAATTGCATCATTTTGGTAAATCCGCCAAAAAGCGCCTCCATTTCCTTAGCTTGCAAAATGCTCTCGTCCATCCGAGTTAACTGGAGAACTTGGAGTGATGACATTTCAGGAAGTAACTGACCGAGCACCACGGCTACTACTGAAGTCAGGCTTATTTCATCCAACCTTAGCCTCTTTTCAACCCGACTTTGCGGTGTGAGTGTATCGAGTGCTAATGTGTTAAATTCTGACGTGCAGTAATGAAAGGAATTCAGATGAGACCATCTACGCACGCATACACTAAGTTCCGTCAAATTGCGAATGAGTCCAAAGCTCTTCAACAGACTACACTGGTCATTTTCATCCATATTTAACCTTTCGAGCCTTAACGCAGTCAAATTCGGAAAGAAGCGGAGGCTTTTGATGAGTGGAGCAAGACAACCTCTCACGCTGAAACCACTGAACGTAAGCTCGCACAAAGGCATTGGTTTGTTAAATCCGCCAAAGAGTGCCTCCATTTCCCCACCTTGCAAAATGCGTCCGTCTCGTCCCGTTATCTCCAATACTTGTAAGGACGCCATTTTAGGAAGTGAACGGCCGAGTGCCGCAGCTGCTGCTGGAGTCAGGCTTATTCCAGCAAGGTTAAGTTTTTCGTGAATCTCGGTGCTGGAACTACCGAATCTGTCTAATTTCACTGTGTAGCAACGTGCATCTCGTTGATCTTCACTCTGTACTCTCAGTGCCCTTAGACTAGGAATAAATCTGAAGTTCTGCAACAGGCTGCATACATCCCGTTCATCCATATCCAGCTGTCCAAGAGATAACTGTCTCAATTTGGGGAAGAAGCGAAAGCTTTTGCAGAGTGCGGCAAGAGAACCCCTCGAGCTGAAATTTCTTAACGTTAAACTGTACAAAGGCAAAGTCTTGTCAAATCCGCAAAACAACACCTCCATTTCTTTAGCTTGCAACTGAACGCTTCCGTCCACACCAGTTAACTCGAGTACTTGTAATGACGGCATTCCAGGAAGTGACCGACCGAGCAACGCAGCCGATACTGAAGTCAGGCTTATTCCATCTAGGCTCAGGTGCTCGAGAGTCTTGTGGGTGATACTAGCCATTACGTTTAATTCCGCTGAGCAGCAATGGGCGTCACCCTGAGGTCCGCCCTCAACTCTCAAAACCTTCAGATTGGGAATGAATCTCAAGCTCTCTAGCATAGCACACAAGTTATGTTCATCCATATTCAACTTTCCAAGACACAACACTCTCAAATTGGCCAGAAAGCGAAAAATTTTAATAAACGGAGCAAGAGAGCCTCTCACGCTGAAATCACAGAAAGTAAGATGGTGTAAAGGCAACGTTTTATTCAATCCGCCAAACAGCGCTTCCATTTCCTCAGCTTTGATAACACTGCCATCCACCCCACTTAGCACGAGCTCTTGTAAGGACGACATCTCAGGAAGAATTCGTCCGAGCATCGTGGCTACTGCTGGAGTCAGGCGTACTTCATACAGTGTCAGTTCCTTGAGAATCTTGAGCGGACATTCACCGACTGTATTTACTTTGGCTGTACAAATATCTGCGTCACCGAGAGGTTTTCCAACCACTCTCAGTTCCACGAGATTGGGTACGAATCGTAAGTTCTCCAGCAAACCACACAAGTTATGTTCATCCATATCGATCTCTGCAAGATTCAACTCCATCAAGTTGGGGAAGAAGCAGAAGCTCTTGGTAAGCGGGGCGATACTACCTGTTACGCTGAAATTACGGAAAATAAGACTGTACAAGGGCAGTACTCTGTTGAATCTTCCAAACAGTGCTTCTATTTCTTCAGGTTGCAAATGGCTTTCATGCCCCACCCCTGTAACCTCTAGTGCTTGTAAGGACAACATCTCAGGAAGTGACTGACCGAGGGCAGCTATTGTTGCTTGGGTCATAATTATTCCTTTCAGTGCCAACCTCTTGTAAGCCGTGGGTCTAAAATAATCACTGTTTAATTCCGCCGAGCAGCAATCTGCGTCACCCAGTGGTATGGTCCGTATCTCCAGTTTCGTCAGATTACGAATCAAAGGTAAACAGCAGACCACACTGATCATTTTCATCCATGCTTAACTTTTCAAGTTTTAACTCTCTCAAATTGGGGAAGAAGTGGAAGCTTTTTGTAAGTGGCGCGAGACAACCTCCCACTTTAAAACCACTGAAAACAAGCTTGCCTAAAGGCATCATTCTGTTACATCTGCCAAACAACGCCTCCATTTCCTCAGCTTGTAAAATGCTTCCGTCTACTTCAGTTAACTCGAATTCCTTTAGGAATGACATTTCAGAAAGTAACCGACCGAGTGCCGCGGCTACTGTTTGAGTTAGGCTGATTCCATCCAGTTCCAGTGTCTTGTAATCCCCGAGTTTATAACCACGAAGTGTGCTTGCTTTTATTGTGCAACAACACGGATGACGCAGTGCTTTGCTCTGTACTTTCATTACCTTCAGATTAGGAATGAATCAAAGGCTCTGCAGCAGACTACACTGGCCATGTTCATCCATGCTCAACTCTTCAAGCTTTAACTCGCTTAAAGTGGGGAAGAAAGGGAGGCTTTTGGCAAGTGGGGAAAGACAACCTCTTACACTGAAACCACTCAAGGTAAGCCTGGACAAAGGAAATGTTTTGTTGAATCCGCCGAACAATGCTTCTATTTCTTCCGCTTCCAAAATACTTCCATCCGATTCAGTTAACTCTAGTACCTCCAGGGAAGACATTTCAGGAAGTCGCCGACCGAGCAAAGCAGCTACTGTTGGAGTTAGTTTCGTTCCATGCAATACCAATCGTTTTAGAGTGTTGTGTGTTATACTAGCAACCAGTTTGTCTACTGCTGCAGAACAGCAATTACTGAAGTCAAGACAAAGACTGATAATGTTGTCAAACTGTGATATCAAACTGGCAAACTTCACCGCCCCAGGTGATGTCAGGTGACATTTCGGGGAGTTCCCTTCCTTGGTGCGAAGAAAGAAAGAGCCAATCTCCAAAGAGCACTTACTGGGTTTTCGTACATGTTCCAAAAGGTCAGTTACGCTGTCATCGCACTCATTAACTACTATCCTTTTCAAATGTTCACAGTCTCTGATTGCTGCACCAAGGGCTCTGCACGATTGGCCGCTTAGATCACACCAACACCGAAGAGATGTTAAGAATTTCAGACAAGACCATTCTGAGGACGTATTTGCAGGGGGCGATAGAAAGGAATCTGCGATAGTTTCCGCAAACAGGTGGGCCACGAAATCTTGGTGCAGCTCCAAACCCGTTAAGTAAATGTGAAACTTGTCATTACGGAAACAGAGGATGGTACTGACAGAAGACATCAAAAATATCATCTCACAAAGTGGCACAACTGTCTCATTTTCAACATCTGGTACTATCTTTGATACATCAAGTGTTGGGTCAGAGATCCTCAATGACGTCAAGAGCTGAAAAACCTTCACTGCTGCATCATCAGACAAACCACAAACGAACTGGAAAACATTCTCCCAAGCCTGAAAATCCTCCAAGGTGAGCGCGTGCTGTTCAATTCCACCGAGATTTCCATCAGCGACACAGCTGTTAGCAATGTACCAGGCTGCTAGGAATTCTTGAATACTTTTGAGGATAAAGGATACCATTCCTGATGGTCGAAGATTTTCTGCGTACTCGGTAACTTGAAGTAAACCGATAATGAAACTTTCATCACAAAGGATGGCAGCGGACAACTCATCATACTCGAACACATGATCATCCTTTAAAAGACATTCTAAAGCCACCTTTCCGATTTCAGTGAGGATATCTTTGAAATCGTGTACTTTGCCAAAGCGAGCAGGAGAATCTTTCCCTTGATTGTAATCCAAAAGGTATTGAACAATTTCTAAATACAGTTTCGTTTTGCTTCCTGGAAAACTCTTTAACTTTCCTTTGTTCCAAAAGAAGTAGTAATGGAACTCTTGTTAGGTCTGCTAGCTTCTTCCGTGACAGATGATACCCCAGCTCTTCTGCTTTTGCTTTGCTACCAAGCACTTTGATCATGTAGTCAACTCTGTCCACTTCACTAAATCCTGTGATCTCAGCATGCACGTCTTTGAATTCTAGTAGCTCGTCACCTTTGGAAATTCGAGTTGTTATCAGGACACAACAGTTTCTCAGTTTCTTCCCTCTGAATATCTCATAGATGTCAGAGTTGCTTCCGCAGCGATACTCGTCATAGCCATCAAACGCCAGCAGTACTTTCTCTTGGTTCTTGGTGATGTAACTTAACAGATCATCAACAAGGGCTGCCTCTTCCTCGGGAAAAATACTACAGCAACGGACGATATCTCTGAGGATAGGGTATTTGGATACTTCTTTTAGATTAATGACAAGAACAAGCTCGAACTTCTTCAAGGATTCTTTCTGGGTTTCGCTCATGTCTTTATGCCTGCCACTTGATCCTGAAGGGCCTTCGCTATCTTGAAATGTTGCATCTTTACCTTCACTTACATGTCCGGCTCCACCATCTTCAAACCTGGTCAATGCGTCATTCTTTGTGTCTCCCGTGATCTTGTCATCAAGTTCTGCCCAGTCCACCGCCAGTTTTTTGACAAAGGTGCTTTTCCCAATACCCGTCTGCCCTTGCACGAGTATCCTCTTTGGCACAACACTGTCCTTGTTTGCACTGAACACATCAGTGTAGTGTTCCAGTTCAGACCGTAATGACCCAGCTAGGGTTTGTTCCTTTTTCACCCAGGAAAGTCGAGTGTAGATCTGGTGAATGTCCACGGGGGATTTTTTAGTCCACACAGAGGTAGGCACCGAGGCAGTTCGTTTGTAATGCTTGGCAAGTTTGCTTCTACAAGATTTCACATCAAACGTTTCAACAGCAGAATCCTCTAATAAGATAAAACAAACACGAAAAAGTGAGTTAACAAGACACTAGAATTGGTAGGCTACATACAATTCAAAGTTAAATGTAATTTAACAGTTTGGCTCATTGTATCGGTTTTAAATATAAAGTAATAAATGAAGTTCGAAAGAGTCTCGCCAGCCATCATCGGTTCAGTTTTTTCACTTCTATTCGCCAAAAAATTGGGTTCTATAAGTCCGCTTCATGATAAAATAAAACCCAACTTAACTCTACCAT
>CM042746.1:45460224-45475389 GCA_022496165.2 Catalaphyllia jardinei
GGGGTGTGGCTGCGAGTAGTGGGTGGTTATGGGGGAATGGTAGAGTTTCTTGTATATGTCACCATGGTATGCAAAACAGTTCAACAACAGCAACGGTGGGAAAAAACAATAGCGACTCTTTTTCTACACCTACAAGAGTATGCGAGAGAAAAAATAATAAAAAACAAAGATACAAGAGATTAACAATCAGATGTTCTCATGTTAAATTTCATGATTTTAATTTCCCAAGTCGAGGTTTCTCAGAAGAAGCTGGTAGCCAGGGACATTCTTCCCACTGTGAAGATGAATGCAGCGGCATGATACCCCACTTTATGCTTACATCTTATTTTCCACAATTTGACAAAATGCCCAAAGGAGAAAGTCACTCCAAAAAGTGTATTATTTTTGTCATCACCATATAAAAAGTTTGTACTGAGTTAAGTTACTCACCGAAGTTTCAAGCTTATAAAGTGCATTCTATCCCAAATAATTTCTCTCCAAAGAAGCCGGCATCAGCAGCCGCCATTTTGAAACAAACTGTAAACTGCAAGGGACCGCATACGATAAACACTGCAAACGTAGGATCTACAAGAGATATGATCAGCCAAAATAAAATGGGATAAAGGCAATAGACTGCAAGGCTGATACTACGTGAAAAACGTTTCGAGACACCAACATGACCGGAACCGATAAAACAGGATCGCAACAGTGGACAGCTGTTTCGGCCTTCTTGGGCCTCGTCAGCACTGTGTAGCGAAGATATGTAACGCCAGCCAAAAGCCAACGCACATAAATTGCAAAAAGTGTTTCGGAGCGCAAGTGAGTTCAAGGTACGGAACTTTATATAATGAATGGGTCATTTTGAAACAAATGCTCAACGGCCAGGTCAGGCTAGGCCGCTAAGCGTGACGTCATCTTGACCAAGCGATCTTGTCTTGCAAGCGTATTTGTTTACTCGAGGTCATGGCTGATCTTCAACCTTACCGTTTGGAGCCAGAACGTGTTTCTAATCCTGAGGATAGCGAATCGAAAACGAAGAAGTAAAGAGAATGTTGTAAAGTGTATATGAAATAATTCATATTTGAACTGCGGTTATAGATGCAAGTGAAGTATGATCCTCGCAGTAAATTTTCCAATTTAAGCAATTGGAAAGAAGAAGCCTGAAAAAAATCAGGGCTTCAACGGGATTCGAACCCATGACCTCCGCGAATACCGGTGCGATGCTCTACCAACTGAGCTATGAAGCCACACATTGGGAGCAAGGTCAATTTAGTGAGTTCATATCTCCCGTAAGGAGTGAAATGATGTAAAGTGTATATGAAATAATTCATATTTGAACTGCGGTTATAGATGCAAGTGAAGTATGATCCTCGCAGTAAATTTTCCAATTTAAGAAATTGGAAAGAGGAAGCCTGAAAAAGCTCAGGCTTCATAGCTCAGTTGGTAGAGCATCGCACCGGTATTCGCGGAGTTGGGGTTCGAATCCCGTTGAAGCCCTGATTTTTTTCAGGCTTCTTCTTTCCAATTGCTTAAATTGGAAAATTTACTGCGAGGATCATACTTCACTTGCATCTATAACTGCAGTTCAAATATGAATTATTTCATATACACTTTACAACATTTCACTCCTTACGGGAGATATGAACTCACTAAATTGACCGGGCATTTAGTCTATTTGAGGCCGTGACATTTAGGCATGCAAAGTGAAAATAAAATTGCAAACAGTATACTTAAATAATAACTGCTTGCGGCTTTATTAAAACGCCTTTTAATGCCTACAGCAATTCACAAAGAAAATTGTTTTTTCCATTTACTGCAATCGATGCAGTATACGCTTAAAATTTTACCTTGAGTTCTGTTTTCTTCCTCTGGCTGTTCATTCTCTTTGCGTTAGCATGATTTGACACCGCTCACAAGAACACCAAAATGTGCCTTCTGACCGATCGTTTACTTCTTCGTTTTCGCTTTCGCTATCCTCAGAATTAGAAACACGTTCTGGCTCCAAACGGTAAGGTTGAAGATCATGACCTCAAGAAAACAAATACGCTTGCAAAACAAGATCTCTTGATCAAGATGACGTCATGCTTAGCGGCCTAGCCCGACCTGGCTGCTGAGCATTTGTTTCAAAATGATGGCAGCCGATGCCAAATTTTAGGCTTCTTTGAAGACAAATTACTTGGGATAGAATGCACTTTAGAAGCTGACAGAAACTTCGGTGTGTAACTTAACTCATTATAAACTTTTTACTGGTGATGACAAAAATAATACGCCTTTTAGAGTGACCTTCTCCTTTAAATACAACAATTTCTCCCTAGAAATCGTATACTTTAGAATGTACAATTTCATCCTCCCTCAATAGATTGGGCACTCTGAGCCATACTGGCCCTCGTCTTTTAAATTTATGCTTTATTGGGCGTCAGCCCGGCTGTAAAGAATGCAACTGAGAACACTGCAGGCCCTAGCATGAGTAATTGAAGTTGTTAGCAGTTATACATAGGTAACAAATTTTGTCATCAATTAAACCACTGATGACTTGTTGATAAGATGTATGTTTGTCCTGTCTTTAATCAGTTGATTACTCCTTGTTTACCTGTCAATTGCTCATTCATGTCACTGGAACGAGAAAATATAAATTAAACTAACCTGCTTTCGTTTCCTTCATCCTCCGATTTCTGACTGCTTCTTCCAGTTGTTTAACTTTGTTGCCTGTCTCAGACGCATCCTTTTCTATTTTGGCAAACCCTTGCTGCAGTTGTTCAACTTTGTCATCTGTCTTGGCAAACCCTTGCTGCAGTTGTTCTACTTTGTCATCTGTTTTAGCAAACCCTTGCTCCAATTTTTCTACTGTGGCATCTGTCTTGGCAAACCTTTGCTCCAGTTGTTCTACTTTGCCATCTGTCTTGGCAAACCCTTGCTCCAGTTGTTCCACGTTGTCATCTGTCTTGACAAACCCTTTGCCAAGTTGTTCCACTTTGTTGTCTGTCTTGGCAAACCCTTGCTCCAGTTGTTCTACTTTGTCATCTGTCTCAGCAAGCCCCTTTTCCACTTTTTCAACTCTGATCAAAACTTCTTCACTCAGCATTTTCTCCACTGACACAAGCTTTAGTAATATCTCTTTGTTCTCTTTCATCTGTTGCTCTTTCCACTCCAGTACTGCTGCGAACTGCTCATCGTGTTCCTCCAGTTGAACTCTAGTTGCTGACTGCTGATCTTGAATGGAAGTCATTATGTTTTTCATTGCAGTTAGGTCCACTCTCTGCTGAGCTAGCGTTTTTTCAGTAGTCTTGTAGTCCATGATAAGTTTTTTGACATCTTGTTGCACAAGAGAAAGAAGATTATGATCCACAGCATGACCCATACACAGCTGACAACCTACAACCAAATAAACATGAACAGCTTGAAAACAAGGGCTCTAATGAATGCCAGGGGATTCTGCAAACGTAGGAGAATGTAGAGGATGGGTGTGTCAAGGGATGGGGTTGTAGTTGACGTGCTAAGGAATGAGATCCAGTATGATTGGCTGTTACGGTGTGGTATGCGATGTACGTAATACAGCATTCCAGAGGCTACAGGCTGGTAACTTTGGGTGTACTGGTATTACAAACCTTTAGCAATTACATCATGTACTTCTCCTTAAAAAAATTATGTTTTTCTTTTTTTTTGGTACAAATAAACCGTTAAAGTTAATTGTGTTCATCGTTGTGGATCAATCAGACTAATTTTACTCACTTCCATTAGGGTTACACTCAGTAAAACAGCGATTGGAACAGACAAACTGTAAAATTTTCACATCCAAGAACCCATATTAAGTCAGGATCCACCACCAGAACCACACCCTTCACATACATGTACTGTATATTTCTTTTGTGTATACAGCCCAGGGGGAACAAGGTAGGGTGTTTGATTATTGGAAATTTTAAATGAAACCAATGTGGGTGTGGCTCAAGCTTTAAATTTGACCCCTTAAAAAAGACATTAAAGTGATAAAGTTGAAAGGATGTTACAACGTATTTTCTTTCTATTTGGCTAAGAATTCTAAAATGCAGGCAGTATGGCCGAGTGGTTAGGGCACCAGACCAACAGAGAAGTTTATTGGCTACCATAAGATTTGAATTCTGAGACAATACAACAGTAACACAGACTGTGCTTCTCTTACTTAAAACACGTCTACAGCAGTGATTACTGAACGGCTTTGAGTGAGCATTCACCTGAGTAACCTTATTACATTAAAATTATCAACCCACTTTTGAAATGAATATTACATGTACACTGTATTTGGCCCTTCCCTTCCTGTCTGGCAGCATGTACCCCCCAAAAAATTTTGGAATCTAGAAGCCCGCAAATGCCATTTCCTGCAATCTAGCATCACATTCAGTACTAAATATTGATTGAGTAACCACAGCATGAAATCCAGAGGCCTGGGTTCAAGTCCTGCTCTAACCACTTAGCTAGAATTGTTTCTTGGTAGACCCTAGTTCAATTCCTTGGCCATGCTTGTAAATAGCCAACTGGTGTACCTCCCGCCAGATTCGTAACCATGCTATGTTGATCTGCATGATTTGTTTCATCATTTGGTTTCATTAGCATTAAAAAGCCTTACTGGGGGAGTGGCCAATTAAGATATTTATTATTTATTAATGTGAGGCAGGATTTTTTTTTTCAAAATGAAAAGTTTTGAGCTTTGTCCTAGAGGCCCTAAATAAGATTCAAGTTTACCATTTGCAACCTTAAGTGAGACAATGAGCATTCCCGTCACTCTCATATGGGAAACCCTTTCCCCTGGTGATGAACAGTTATAGCTAAATATTTAAATTTTTCTTTGACACTAAAAGGAATGTTGAACTTTAAATGTATAAATCGTGTATGAAGCATGTTTAAGTATAATTATGGTGCAGTTAATTACCTTTTGTTTCCCAATCAGAGAGCTGATCTAAAGCCATCTTCTCTGTACCAGGAGTCAGTCCCAGGCTGCTCACCAAGGTCTTCAGCTTGAAAAAACAATCACTGAAGAAGACTTCAGTCCAGTCAGTCACATTAAAATGGCCCCATGTGTTCCTGACATTTTCCCTGACATTGTCAGCTGAAAACTGAATGGAAATCAATGGGTTTGGGGAGTAGAAAATTGGAGCTGGGTTGCTAAATCCCAACAGACGAAGGATGGCGCTCATGTCCAGTGACTCGTCAAAGCCTGAAAACTCAGCAAGATAATCTGGTAGAAACAACTTGGCCAAGTCTACTGAACTGTTGATGCTGTAGTTGTACTTGTGAAGGTCTTTCTTTTTCATGCCATACAACTGAAGATTGTTGTTGACATTCTGGAATTTCAAATGTTCAAAGCATGGATCAGTACTGACCTGATGGTAAGTCAGTGTCTTTAGGGTACAGGGTGTGGCCAGACCGCTGTAGTAGACGTCCAGGTTCGTATAAAGAGTGTCCATTCCTTGTTTGATGAAATCTCTCAGTACTGGAGCTGCTATTTTGTTCATGGCAATCCCAACAACAAGCCATCTCTTCTCCTCATCAGAGACCATCATCTTGACTTTACAACTTTGTTGCTGCTGTTGTCACAGGCTATAAATGTGTGGTTGCGTTACATCTTCTTATTAGAAGACTGCCTGGACAAGGAGAAAAGAAGAAACAGAAAATAATTATGAATAAAGTTGTAATTTATTATTAATTTATTATACTAAAAAATCACTTTTGGGAAATCATACATACACACTGTAAGCAGTTAATATATGGATTTAGGCCAGCCTAAAAGCATAGCTCCTTGGCTGGGTTGTTCAGTACCCGATTAAGCTTTTCCAGGAAAAGGTAGTCTTTTGATTTGAGTATTATAACTTTGCGGTGAGGTTATCTGTTTATTGTTTGGCTTTCTGTTTTGAGTTTTATAATCATCATATACACAAAGCATTTGTATAAAAATAAATGTATAGAAGAAAAAGTTCTTTTTCGAATAAATATTAATCATGGGCTAGCGTTTTTACCGGTTTCTAAACAATCCTGCCCTGTTTTCAACAAGTTAACCTGACATGAGCCCGGGATCCAATCGAAAACAAGCACTTGGTCAGCTGTCAACTTCTATAAAAACGCGTGACCTTGACTTGTGCCCACGATATGGTTACGTGATACTGGTCAGCAGATACCTTGTTTTGACAGGTATTAATTGATCATAACATGTCCAATATCAAAGAAATACATGGTAAAACCAAGGCTGCATGTCTCTGTCAACCTATTATTTGGAGTATAGCTGGCATGTTGTGCGACTCCGTCGCTGTCGTTGTTGTGCGTATGCGCCCACAGGCAATGCTGCTAACCATGATGACCATGAGAAAATCAAATCATGGGTTTCCTTTCTTTTCCTGTATGAGTATGGGGCTCCGCTATAACAAACTGATGATACCAAGTGATGGCAGTTATCAAATTATGGCAAAGAATAGCCTCCTACGCAGACGTTCTTAGGCTTGTCATGCGTTCCACCCCACGAATGTCTGCTCAACAGACAGGCCACTTCCGTTCATTGGCGGCTAGCCTTTATTTTAAAAGAACCTATCCACTGTTCTGTTAAAGATGACATCTCTGTTGTTTGCCAGGCTGTGTGCCATGTACTTATACACTGTTTATGCTCATTTATATTGCACAATATTTGCTTTCGAGGGGCAAAATGTGGGAAATAAGAATTCTCCCGTGAAATGTTGCTTGCTTGCATTTAATATTGTGGTGCTGGGCCCGGTTGTTTTATTAGAACTATTTGTAAGTAGAGCGTATGTTAGTAGTATATGTTCAGCAAACTTAGCTGGATTGCTGCGTTCCCCTTGCGTTCCGTGTGCGTTCCCTTTGGATTCCCTGAAGAAAGTGCGTTCCCTCTATTAATATGCATACCAGTAGAGTCAATGACGTCACCTATTGTTATAACTTAGGGAAAAAATGCGTTCCTCCATACTAATGAAGTGTCTAGGTAAAATGCCTTTCTCCATACTAATAAGTGTCACTCTAGAACAATACAAACAATAAACTTGCCCGTTACTAGTGTACCCTGATTAGCTCATGAGAACATGGTGGTGGTGGTGGTGGAATACAATAGAATTGTGGTGGCGGTGGTGGCAGTGGTGGTGGAATACTTGGGAGGTGTAATCTTTCTTTCATCGCTCATATCCACTGCAGACAGGAAGTTAATTCCAATGTTGGGCAATTACAAGTCACAGATTCTAATATGTGTGGACACTACGCTTTGTTTTTCTTATTCGCGAGAGCAAGAGGAAAACCCATGGAGAGCTTTATTCAACCTTTTAAATATCTCCGTGATGTTGCTATGATTATAAAATAGGTGAAACCCTGAGAAAGCTTGTAACACATAATTGACTCAAATTAGCTCAGGAAGAAAACCAGCAAAGTGTTTTAAGGAGTGTTAACAAACATGCAAGTCTCCTGGATATATAAATAAAAGACATAAAAGCGAAAGCAAATCTGTCATTCATATCTTGAAAGGTTCATAATTCATAGAAATCTGAAACAATGCGCGGTGGCCCCTTGCAAGACTCCACCGCGAGATCTTCCGGAAAAGAAAGAGCCAAAAAGGTGCCCTTTCTGCCTTTTTGTCCTGAATGGCCTCATTTTGGCCCTTTTGTCCCTGAAATGTCCTCGTTTTGTCCCTTTTGTCCCTCTAATGTCCTTTCTGTCCTGTGTTGTGGCCTTTTTGTCCTGTGTTATGTCCTTTTTGTCCTTCGCGTAAACTGTTAAAATTCGCTGGAACTGTTTATGACTCGAAATCTATGGGTAATTTCGAGGGCTTATCGGGCATAAAGGGCAGGAAGGACACATTTTAGTGGACTGTTTTTTCCTGGGTTTGCGTGTCTAAAGATAGATCAAGTCATGATTAAATTCAATATAAGTACAATTAACACGAGTGAAAAACTATATAGTACAATATTCATTTTTAATTTACAAAAAGCCAGAAAACTATTTACACAATCTTTAAATGCCTAACGGAAGCGTGCTGAAAACAAACTTGTAAAACACTGTGTTTCTCTAGGCGTGCGCTTGAGATCTATACCTACTGTGTTTTGCCCCAATACAAATGTATTTTAAACCAATATCTAGTGTGTTTTTCGATTGGAGTTTATTTCTTTGTTAAGGGGATTTCAGTCTTATTGTTCATTGCATCCTAATTTCCTGATTTACTTTGTGTTAACACTTGGTAGTTATTTTAATTTTGGTGTATTCATTTCAAATCTGTGCGTATTATTTATTTGTATTCGCTAACTTCTGTCGCTAATAAAAGTACTATTCAAGAAACGTGTTGTTCGATAATATTTATTGTCGCGTGTAATAAATGAACGCGCACCTTATTTTTCAGACAACTTTTAATCACTGAAAAAGTAATTGTTGACTTTTAGTACCTAGTTAACCTGTAGAGTTATGTTAACAATATAGTTAGCATAGTTAACTTTTAGTACGTTACGTACAAAAATTTACTTTTAGTATGTAGTTGATGTTTAGTACGTTTTGTACATCATTGAACATTATGATTATACAAATTCTGACTGTCTGGCCTTGGAGTTCTTTTCCATGGTTTATGTTAAAAAAAATAGTTAATTACCTTTTAGTATATTATGTACTAAAAACTTACTTGTAGTATGTATTTTATGTTTAGTAGGTTTTGTATATTATTGAACATTGTGATTATACCTTGGTGTTCTTTTTTAGGCTTATCTTAAGAAAAATTTGTTACTAAATAATACACATTTTTATCGGATGATTTCTCTCTTACATCCTCCTGATATAAAACGTAATTAATCATGATCATTCCCCTCTCCTTATTCGCATCGAAGAATTTCTCTGTCTGAGAAAACACGACTTTACCCGTTACATTAAACACGTCACTTTCCATTTATTTTCTTTGGGTGTATGACATCAATTTTGTGATATATTTATATAGTTGAAAACGATAACTTTTAAGTATTTACTTGATAGTTTAATTTAACTGGCAGAATTAAAAAAGATATATACATATATCTGGTCATTTAATTTCTCCTCTCCTTATTCACTGGAGCCGTTGTCGGGAACGGAAACTGTAGTTGTTCCACGCGTCCCTATAAAATTAATACTATTCCCGTTTTTTTTTGTATTTTTGGCGCTTTTGTTGACTGTCATGCTGTAATTCGTAGGTTGCGCAAGGAGATATTGTCAAACAAAATTTAGCAAAAGAATGTCTGCTTTTGTCGAAGAACACAGAGTGTTGATCTCTCAACTTACTTTTTTTGTAATGTAATGTAATGTAAATCTTTATTTATACACGGAGAATCATCAGTTATTAAAAATTAAAACTTGTACAACTGCTTTACATGATTGCCGTGTGGGAATCCGATATCTCAGATACTTTCTTAATACCCCGTTTAAACTGCCCAATAGAACAAACAGTTTTTAAATCTTGGGGCAGGTTGTTCCATAAACAGGCCTCGCTGTAGCAAAAACTTCGTTTTAAGTAATTAGTATTTGGCTTGGGCAGCGAAAGCTTTCCTTCAAGATTTCTTAGGTTATAATCGTTAACGTGGCGTTCAGTGAAGAAACATTGAAGACGGTCTGGGGCAAGTTCATTCAATGTTTTATACATAATTAAAGCTTTCTGCTTTTTACGATGAAGAGACAGCTTCTCCCACATAAGTATCGCGAGAAAGAGGCTGGAGCTCATATCAAAAGGTGATTGAGTAATTACTCTGGCAGTGCGATTTTGTAATTTTTGTAATTTATCACTCAAACAGCCACTAATACCATCCCAAACCAGGCGGCAGTAATCAAAATGTGGTAATATTAAAGCATTATAAATTTGAACTGCAACATCCGTCGGAATAAAAGGTCGTACACGTTTCAATGCACCAATGGCTGAGGAGATTTTCTTGCTTATCTCGTCAACGCGTTTAGACCAAAAGAGTTGTGCATCAATGGTAACACCCAGAGATTTAGTATGGTCAACTCTCTTGATCGTCCTGTCATCGATACTTATATTAATCTCCTCACATTCGGCATTCAATCTCTGCCTAGATCCGATTATCATTAGCTCAGTTTTGGCCACATTTAAACTTAACTTGTTGGCTCTCAGCCAACAGGTAAGATTGTAAAGTTCAGAAGTCACTGCTAGTTTAAGATTGGCCACCGTTTTTGCAGATAAGGTTATACTGGTGTCATCAGCAAACATTCTCGGCTCAGCAACCCGCAGGCAGTTAGGGAGATCGTTAATGTACATAAAAAAAGCAAGTGACCCAGGATGCTACCCTGCGGTAGGCCACAAGTAACAGTGCTGGCAGTTGACAGATTGCCATTTACATTACACCTTTGGGTCCGATTACTTAGGTATGACAGAAACCACTTAGCAGTTGCCTGGTCAGCACCAAAGTAAGACAGTTTACGTAAAATAATTTCGTGATCAATTGTGTCGAAAGCTTTTTTAAGGTCAATGAAGACTACTCCGTTCAGGAAGCCGTTGTCGATGTTAGCAGACCAGCTATTTGTTGCCTCAAGCAAGGCCATTAGGGTGCTATGCAGGAAGCGAAAGCCCGACCGACTGACTTTATAACAATTGATTGTCATTTAGGTATTGGTACAGTTGGTCGTAAACAATTTCTTCAAAAACCTTCGAGACAACCGGAATAACGGAAATAGGACGATAATTGTTGAGATCCTATTTTTGACCCTTTTTAAACACTGGAGTTACCCTGGCCATTTTCCGTTCTGTTGGATAAATCCCAGTGATAATTGACTTTGTAAATATGGTGGTAAGCGATGGAGTAACAATACTAGCAGCCATTTTCAACAACTTACTTGGGATCATAAAAAGGCCAGTGGCTTTCTTTTCATCAATATTCCTCAATAGGTTAAAAACAACGTCGAGACTAGGAGTTTTTAGATGAAATGCTTTGTCAGTGTGTGAAAGGTAAAACTCGGGATTTACTTCTGCAGCAGGAACCGCTCGGGCTAGCAATTGGCCAATATTTGTGAAGTGATCATTAAAAGCTTCCGCCATGTCGCCAGGCCTGCTTATTGTTCGATTGTCAACTTGGATTTCTAAGATATTCGTCGACTTACTAGTGTTACGTGAGGTTAACTCGTTAATGAGGTTCCATGTTTTGCGTGGATTTCCTTTGCTAACTTTCAAGTTATCAGAAAAGTAGTGCTTCTTTGCTTGTTTAATTGCATTATTTGCTTGGTTTCTAGCACATTTAAATTGCTCCCACATGTCATGATCATTCGATGAAATTGCTTTCTTTTTAATTAAATCTCGTCTATGCAATTTATTCAATAACCCTTTAGTAATCCACGGAGCCCGGTTTTTTACTAATTCTTTTTAGTTTGCGTGGTGCGTGTTTGTCCATGCAACTAACAAACATTTGTTTCCATTCATGCCACATGTCATTTGGATCATGACACAGATCAACATTCGACCATGGCATTTGTTCAAGATCGTTTAAGAACTTGTTCTTTTGAAAGTGTTTAAGTTGCCTCATTTCAATCGTTCGTGGGCAAAAACGGTCATGATGGACTTTGCGCGTCATAAATACAAGAGAGTGATCACTAATCCCAAGGTGAATGACACCTGAATTTGAGACTTTCTCTGGGGAGTTGGTGACACATAAATCAATAAGTGTCTTAGAGACAAGAGTGACGCGTGTTGGTTCAGAGATTAACTGACTAAGACCGTAAATGTCAAAAATGTTTGTTAGAGGAGAGGAAATATGAGCAGAAGCCTCTGGCAATAAATTGCAGTTAACATCTCCAAGTATGTATAGTTCCTTACTTTCAGCGTCAATTTTGCCAATTACATTTTCGAATTCATTGAGACGTTCAGGCAGAGAGTTTGGAGGTCGATAAGGCACTCGAGGTCATCATTAATCAAATCATCATGTATTCGATAGTTAAGATTTGAACGCAAATAGATACAAACACCGCCCCCTTTCCTTCCATTTACTCTACGGTCATTTCTAACTATTTCGAAACCTGGTATGTAAACATCGCTGTCATGAACGGTTGAGTCTAGTTTAGTCTTGTTAAGTGACAGAATATCAATTTTGGAATCATGCATGAAAACTATAAGTTCGTCAATGTGGGAGAGCAAGCTGTTAATATTAAGGGAGGCGATGACCAAACCTCGGCCAAAAATACTAGAACAGTTGAACTTACCCCAGTTTTCGCGTGGACGGTGATCAGTCGAATCGGATTCCCAGACGGCAATGTCCTAATCTAAGCGTAAATAATTTATGAAATTCTGTGCAAGACGAGAGGTTTCAGACTTGTTTAAATGAAGGCCGCTACGATTTAAGAAATGTTTGAATGATCAACAAATCCCCAGCTCTTCCGAGTGCAGCAATCTTTGAGGATTCTGTTCACCTCAGCTATTTTGCAAGCCAAGGCTTCATCGTCAGATCTACATACGAGACTTGATATCGCAATCGTTGCTGGCGATTCACAGCTAACCATCGTGGCCAGGTCGATTATTTCATCAGCACAAGTACGAGGGGTGTCGCAGGATCTTAGGCTGTTAGTCCCCACATGAAGTATGATCTCGTCTGGATTCTTTCATAGGAGTGGCTTTATAAAATCATGCATGTCTTCCGTTGTGCATCCCGGGAAAGAGGATATCTTAACTCTCGAATTCCTAGACATTTTATGGCCGTGGAGGTGCTTGAGAAAAGAATCCCCGGCAATCATAACTTTCTTTTGACGATTAGGTCGCATTTGGTCGCGCTTGGTTGTCGACTCGGTTAATACAGATTGATTAGTCCTTTGTAGGCCGGCACGAGGGTCTTCTGAAACTTCTATCATCGTTATTAGCAGTACAGTTATCGTCATTTCTCACATCCACTTGTGCTTCATTAATTCGACGAAGGGGCTCAAAACTGTTTCAAGTTTCGGTGATATCAGGGCGTACTGTCTTGTGGCTACGTTCACGATTTCCATTTTTGCCTCGCTTCTCATCCACATGGACCCAGCATTCGCTTGACTTTGGTTCTTCGTTTTCAGCATCCATCTTTTCTTGCATAGTGATGGTTAATGCAAGCCTAAGGGATTCATTCTCTTGTTCTAATGACAAAATGCGGCTCTCAATGGTCAAACATTTTTCTTCCAAATCTTTGATTGCATTGTCTTTTTTAGAAACAGAGCATAATAACGTTTCGCACCTCTTCTTGTAATCAAGGAGTTCGGAACAAGAAACATTTTCATCTTGACAAAAGCTTTGA
This sequence comes from Catalaphyllia jardinei, assembly GCA_022496165.2. NCBI lineage: Eukaryota > Metazoa > Cnidaria > Anthozoa > Scleractinia > Caryophylliidae > Catalaphyllia > Catalaphyllia jardinei. The sequence goes on from CM042746.1 coordinate 45,473,436, forward strand.
ATTTTCTTCAACTGTTTTTTGAAGTATCAATAAATCAAGTTTTAAACCCTCAATGTCGGTCACAATTTCTAAATTTGGTCGCTATTGAGGATAATTTGATGAGCTCTCATCGTCGATCGATGTTCCACCATTTAGGTGAGAACTGTTGGCTTCCTCCGATAGTGATGGCTGCATTGTTTTCTCGATTTATGCCAAAGGTTCTGGGGCTTGTAAATCCGATAAAGTTCCCGGCTTCTTTCGTACTAATTCCACTAGTTTTTCCTTTAGACCAGGGCCATCGCGTCCCTGAAAGTTCAGGGTTTGTTGTTTCTTGTTACAGTGTATACCAGTTAATTATAACATTACTGTTGGAACTTTTGAATTGTTTCGTATTGCCACCAGTGTCGAGTGTACTTAGCACTGTAGTAATAATTGGGGACACTATAAATAATTAACTAAATATAGCAAACAGAACATAAACGACCGAAGACTTTATGAAACAACGCCTGTACGTCTTAAGGTTATTCCTTAGTTTTGCATTACACATCCCTACTGCGCACGATTTTTTCATCATTTGCACGCGTACATGAGGGCGTGCGCGTTCAAAACATAAGAGATTTCCCTCAAACTAAGCTCGACAGCGAGATATATGCTTCTTTTCTCTTAAACGAGCGAGGTGACCCCACTTTTTTATTTTATAAATTCAATGAGAACAATAACTAAGAAAAAAATTGACAGAACTCTATGGCTACTTTTTTGGCAAATGGAGTAAATGCTACAGATAAAGATGATGTACATGTAATGGGCTCAACAGAGCAAGTCCAACTTATGTTTCCTTTAAAGAATAAAAATATTAGTTAATAATGCAGGGTATTTGAAAACATTTTTGCTGGGACGTAGATGAATAAACAATAAAAGAAAGTCAAACTCTGTATGATGTAGCACGCCGCACTGGAATATAATCGCGCTTATCTCTTGCGCATGGAGATCACCAAAAGTTACCTTAATAACCTATCTGTCAGCATCGAGACGTGAAAACAAGTACGGCGACCCCCTCTTTTCATTACATTTTTTAATATCTTTTTGTCTTGTAACAACAACATACCAAGTTTCATCGGACACTATGGCGGGTCTTTTCCTACGGAATCACCTTAAGTTTAGCTTACAAAAGAAAAAGACAAAAGGTTTAATATGAGACTAAATATAACAAAATCAGAGAAAGATAATTTCTTTGTTCGTTCAGGGCATATTACTTGTCAGATCTATCCTCTTATGAGTTTAAATGTCTTCAATTTATCGTATTTTGCCAAAAAAATAACACTTCGTCACCAAAACCTGGAAGTGCGTATTTGCTACCAAAATGCTCTTTTGCTACGGAATACGTTTTCCTAAATAAATTGTGAAAAAAGTCTTAAATTGAATTATTCGAAAATGGAGGTGGTTCGTCTTTCAAAGTGCAAACCACAGAAAGAAAAATGATTTTGTTACAAAGAAAAGAAGGAGTTTTATGACGAAAAAAAAAAGATTCGAGCACCTTCAAAAAAATCTTCAACTTAAAGGTCGAGTTTACTTCGTAGCCTAAGACAGGATTTTTTCAAAGATTGACCAGTGAAAGAATTAAAAAATATTTCAAATTGACGGGGACTTGGGTGGAAACTATTTATTCGTAACTGACCTTCGGAATCTGCAAAAATCGAAAATTTATTGTTTTTTTTTGGGTCTTTATACCTATGACTGAGTATTTGCTACGTTTGTCGGACAAAACGTGCGATATTTCCTTCACAATTCTTAACCTTCGGTGCATTTCAGTTTTGCTTTGAAAAATGAAGTGTAAGGTTAAGCTGTACATCAACAAAACACATTGTAAAGTTTTTTGAAGTATTAAAAAAAGGAAAAGGAGAAAGGGTAGCAAATACGCAGGTAACAATGAGAGAGAGAGAGAGAGAGAGAGAGAGAGAGAGAGAGAGAGAGAGAG
>CM042746.1:45492187-45497485 GCA_022496165.2 Catalaphyllia jardinei
GTAATAAGTTTCAGGACGGACGTTATTAGATAGATTACACGGATGCTGACTTCCCTATCTTCCCTAGTGCACAAGGCGAGTACGTACGCGAGGACGCCAGGGGACAACAACATTTACAGCGAAGGACCGTTGAGTCTAATCATAACTAACGTACTCGCGCCCTCGATTTGGAACTCCAAGAAAGCTTGTTGAACATCACTGACGATCGAAGAAGACCATAATGACGCAGCATTTTTGGTCTTCAAATGTTTGGCTAATTTCGATATATTAAAATTTTTACTTGTCTCCCAGACTTAAGGAAATAGAAAAGAAGTCAGTTAATTATTTATCTCTTACCCCAATGGGGTCTCTTGTCTTATTCCCCTAAGCCTCGGAGTCTTCCGTGTAAGTCCCCCGTGATATTTCTTTTGCTGTAATACTGTGAAAGTACTAACTTTTCCTTAAACTAAACTCTTCTTACAATTCGGTTACCGCAACAGAACTTCAATGCTCCGAAATTTTGTCGTTCATCCTACTGTGCAATATTAAACTGCCAGGTACTTCACATATAAACATCATCAAAATATTTCTCTGAGACTGAAACGTTTTCTGTGAATTACAGTTGTTTGTCCTATTGTCTAAAGTTTTTAAGGACTTGTCAACAAAAATTAAGGAATACCGTATTTTTATGGTGTCCTTGTGACCGGTGAAGATAAATCGACCCTTTTGAAAACTGCAACCAATAAGTAATGACTTGTAAGGGACGTTTTACACAACGATTTTAATAATGCATTTCCAAAGGTTTTGGATTTTTATTTAATATTTCCTAAAAGATCACACGTGTCCGGCATTGTAAATAACGTTTAACAATTTATCCACATCAAATTAAAATAACACAAGGAATGATTAAATTAAAATAACACAATGAAGATTAATATTATATTATTATATTAATGATTATAAGAGGTGTGACCCAACGCTTTAAAATGGCATTACAACCTGCTTATAAACACTATTTTAAATGCATCTAACGATAATTCTGTGATTCCCCTCCCCCAATTCAATGCTGTGAAGGTGCAGTGGTTCAAAAAAAAAATTGTTTGGGAGGCAAACTTTTTCAACAAGGCACTTAAAACTTGATTTTCACATTGTAAAGTGTCTTAACAGTTCTGTCGCCTTCGAAAAACTACGAGTTTTGGGAGGATGCGTGAAACGCTAAGTGATACTCGTGAGGAAAATTTGCGTCCCAATCCCACTGTAATTCATTTTAATAGGCAGTGCAAAATCATTCAGTTCTTTTATGTGAACTTCTACTGTAAGCTTATGCACCCTATTCCAAAATTGCCGCCAATTTAGTATTCTTTTGTTTTCTTGCAAATTAGCCCTTGTTGCCTCGTTTTCAAACTCGAAATTCAAAAGAACATTCCCCCTTAAACGAGGCAACAAGGGCTAATTTGCAAGTAAACAAAAGAATACTTGAATGGCGGTCATTTTTGGAAAAAGGTGTATTGCAGATACCCATTTCCCCTCAGGGATATCTTTGCATACATATTCTTTTTACATATTTCCTTTTTTGTATATCAGTAAAAGATTAACACCTATTAACCCCTTAGAGCCAAAAAGACCCCATATTTCTCTTTATTAAAAAGTGGCCCCCATTCGTAAAACTCAAAAACAAACCTTTCCATCATAATTAATTACCCCCCGCACCCGTCCCCCCTGGAGGCACTGATTGGGGCTGCGTTTCACTATTCACGCGGCACTAATCTACATTCGCGCGGTAGTTGTCCAAGTTCAATTGCTGTCAGCTCATGTAGATCTTTGATCGCACAATGTCCTTCTCTTTGAAGCACTCTGAATAAATTAGTTTGGCCAGGTAAAGATGAAAACCAACGATTAAAAAGGCGATCGTCACCCAGAACTTGGCCGGCAGTCCGGATCGGTGGTGAATGTGGTGATTCTTGAGAGACTCTTGAAAAAACGAAACACAAAACTAAGTCAAACTCGCAACTGTACATCACTCAATACCGCATAACAAATAAATCAGATCGACGGTTCCCTTAGTTATACTGCTAAGCAAAGGAATAATGTTTGTTCAATATTTGCATTATTAGCATGAGCGATAAAGTTTCTGATGGAGTTACAAAAACATAAGTCTGAAGATTGAAAGGGATGCTATTCGAGGCCAAAGAAACACTCGTAGTTTGCAGCCACGAACGATTATGTTGTGCAAAGATTTGTGCCATAAGACAATCACATGGCTGTGAAGTAAAACAAAATTAACTCAACCGTGTTTGATGCCTCGCTTATGATCCTCGCGGGCCAGCAGGCTCTACTCTACTTTCTACGTCGGCTCCACTGAGAAGTGGTAACACTGACGCGGTTTCATTGGTTGTGATTTCCGTAGCGCCTATAATCATTACACGATTCTTGCATGCTGCTCTTACCTTCATGAGCATCTTTTATAAACACGTGTTTCCTGAGCTCAAGCAGCTCCGACTTGTTATGCGATATATAGAGCAGCGGTGTGACAGGCCTAGTCATGCGCACTGGGAAGGTCACTTCAGATTCCCTGAAATCGAAGATGACAAAGTTACTGAAGAGAAAACGATAGTTTACGAAAGCATTAAGCTACATAAACACTGTACGATAAGCACTAGGTGGTTTCCTCATTATTTCTGTTACACAAGTTTATGGAGTGCACAAAGCATCAAACTGTAAACAGTTACTGTACAACACACAGCAAGTGGCTTTTGTTACTTTGTGTGGTTTCACTTTGGAGCAAATTCAGCAAATTCAAGTTGCTAAGTGCAGTGAGACCATTTTTGTTTGCATAATTATTACGTGCGAGAAGCATTATCCAGTTTCTCAGGATCATAAATACTCTCTCTCTCTCTCTCTCTGGAATAATCTAGTCTGGATTAACACATAACATAATTAATAGATAAATAAATTAATCTATGAACTTAGGTCAACTTAGACTTATTAGTGGGTATTGTCTTTGGGGAAAGTCAATAAAGGATGTAATGTATGCATGCATTAACTTAAAACAACATAGCTTAGTGTAGTTTATTTGCCTTTTTTACCTAATATATTAGTCATTTATCCATATTTCAAATTTCAATAAAAATAGGCCCCACGATCTGGTCACATGGTGGGAATTAATTCTGCTGGGACGCAAGTTAAACAGTGGGACTTCCAGAACAAAGTCTGAACTCGTACCAGTTCAGCCCGGCTTTCCTTTGTTTTGAAAGTACCATTGTGTAACTTGCGTCCAGCATATTTAACTCCATACCATGCGACCGGATCGTGCAAAGAGCCTACGAGTCTTCAGAAAATGTTTTGACGTAAATCATGTTCAGCGTCATAGGCCAATTACAAAACAGAGAATCAGTGGCGCGCCGCGTAGCGCGAGAAAACGTGTTTGAGCATGCCATGTCACGATTGGTTTTGGTTTAACTCAGTTCTCATTGGTTCAAACAGTAAACGCGGAAATACAAACCCGACGCAGACGAAAATGACCTCCCACACTCGGGTGTAGACTGCTTCAGTGGCACAACAAAACATATTAAATGTCAGCTTTACTATTGATTGCTTTGGTTTTTTTCGACTGACATAACTGTTCTCTTCCTCCCCACAGACAGTTTTGCGGCTTGTCACAAAATCTTTCTTGGTCATGACTCAGATTGCGTGACAAGACAATCTACTCACCCGACTTCCACAGGGTCGTACTGACAGCCTGCCTCGCACGCGAACAGAGGCGTCTTCCCTCCCTTGATAGGTTTAACTAGCAATTTCTCTGCATGCCCGGTTTCTTCATTCACCAGCACCGTGAGATAAATATCCATATCTTCATACAGGTGAATATGGCGGAAGACGATAGTGGTGTGAAGCGAGGCGGGGTTAGCGGCGAATTCAAAATGTCCAGCCGAGAACTGCAGGCCTCCAAAGCTCAGCGTGATTGCTTGGACAACGCCAATAACACCTTAAAAAAAGTTATAAATACAAAATTTATTCCTAAAATGATCTCCAGCCAACACCGGCTGCAGTAACATGACGTGAACGAGAGTGTTCGTTCCAGCCTCCTTACCTCTGAAAAAAGAGGACAACGGAGAGGAAGAGACAGAGGAATGTAAGTGATGGGATATGATGAGAGGATGGGACGGGACGGGACGGGACCGGACGGGATGGGATGGGAAGATAAAAATTCACTTTTTACGGAAACCACAACTCATCCACTTGTGGATCTCATACTATCTGTTCAGTCAACCATTCCTACATGTCTCACCCTTGCCATAAGGAAACTCAGAAGTCACGTGATACCTGCTTTGACAAGCGCACTGCAGCCGTTTTGCTCCAGCAGCCTCTGCCACAAAGCCGCCATTTTGGTCACACCAGCCTCGGTCCGGGGATTGGGCCAAAGTGATGCTGAGTGCCTGGAGTAGAAAATGCTTTTGTCTAGTTTGTTCAGTGTAGTGTTTTATTTTTGCTCGCGCCCTCGAGGATGTTTGAGTGGGCGCAAGCAGACCATTTAATCTTCGGTGTCATATAAACAACAAAGAGTTCAAGAAGCCCATCCACTCTAGGCCTTAGAAATTTGAAAACGTAGCTTTATTTCAGGTTAGGTCTACTGTTCACACTAATCCGTCACGAAAACGGAGCTTTTCTAAAATGCTCTTCAAACCAGAGGAATTTGAAAATGCCGGCTTTGCATTCTAAAGTAGAAGGAAAACATTTCGTGCATTTTCAGTGTGAAACCTCCGTTTTCAAATTCATCCGGTGTATTGTGGACGGGGATGCAGACGTGTAACTAAATTACATGATGAGTTTCTGAAACAAGGCAAAATAACTAAGTAATTAGTTTGAAACATAAAAGCACATAAATATGACACCGAGAACATTATCAGCTGATCTTCAGAAATCCTCGTCAGATCATGTATAAGTAAAAAGGGAAACCAAAAAAAAGAAAAAAGAAACACAAACAACCCAGCAATGACAACAACAAACTGTTCACACTCACATTGTGGGTGGACCACCAAAACAGTGATCTGGAATATGAAGAAGTTTCTCCATGTCATCCTTGTGCACTTGACTGCTGCTAGCATCAAGAACGGCGGATGGAAATGATGACAGAACGTAATACATAGTGGTGTTGACCTCCAGACCGGACGGTGTATCTGGATCATGGTGGGGGTCTACAAACAGACCTGTCTCGAACAGCTGGGCAGTAAAACAAAGTATCATTTCGTTAGTAGTCTGGGGAGAGGTGTCGCATTATATGATATTTATCCCTCTTATTTATCATTAACTCAACTCACA
>CM042746.1:45527637-45532637 GCA_022496165.2 Catalaphyllia jardinei
TTGTGGTTACGACATCCCGGTTGACAGCGAACATATAAAAGACGTCTTTGCCCGTTGTAATGACTGTGGTACAACGTGTCACGAAAACATGAAAACATCAAAAATGAACTTATATTTTCCCCAGTGAAGATAAAGACTGAATTTATTCGTCATAGTGTTGTTACTGGATCATGCCCGCATTGAAAGAACAAACTGTAGTACTTGATAAGTTAGAGCTCAGAGAGTTGTAAACACTGAGTTAAAGATTAATGGATTGTAATAAACGTCTTTGAAAAGCACTTGTTCATTTTCTCGGTCTTGCATAACTTTAGGCGTTAATGACCCCAGGGAGATTATTTTCAAATAACAAAGGAGTAGTATGGAGAACTCTGTTTGAACAACCAGAGTTGTTTTGGGTTGTCTATTGGGTTCATAGATCAAAAAGAAATCAATTTATTCGCAATCGTAGATTTTTTATAATGACTGAGATATATATTTCGTAGTTGTTGGAGCTTTCGTTGTCAATAAATGTATTTCAGGATGATTCATTTCAAAGCTGTTTATTACTTTTTTCCCGCTATTAACAAGTAACATTAAAGAAACGTGTCGTTGGAAAAAATTTTATTGTCGCGTGTTGACAATTAATAAGCGCTCTGAACTTCTATTGTTGTCATTTCAATGGTAGGGCGGCACCATCGGTTTCTCCGTTCGAGTTTGTATGCAAATCTCGGGCTGAAAGTATAGTTCAGTACGTGACTAACGGAGCAGAAAACTCGAGCAGATAAAAATTAATTCTCTCTCTGTCTTGTCAGCAAGCTGAGAGATCAGATAAAAACATGATAGATCCTACCTAAGCCAATCAGAGTTAAAAGAGCCCGGCTTCGAAAATCGGAGAACGTTTTCAAAGAAAGCTAGAGAACCTCAGAAATTATTATGCTTTCAAAAGTTTGTGCTTGTCAATGTTTCCCAATCACGGACAGTTAAAGAAGCGTTCAAATCAGCTTGAAGAGCAACAACGTTGGTGAAAAACCCATCGTCTCGATAAGCGTTTCGAAAATCGAAAGAGTTTTCAAGTTTCCAAGCACTGAAATCGATTGCGAGAAAGATAACGCTTTCGTTAAAATGCGCGCTTTTATTTTGAATACGTAAAAGTTTTTTCATGACCCAATCAGGGTTAACTATTAGCGGGCAAGCCCAGGCAATCTTATTGTTAGTATTGTACTAGAGTGACGCTTATTAGTATGGAGGAAGACACTTTATAAGTATGCAGGAAATCTACATTAGTATGCGGGAAATCCAAGTTAGTATGCAGGAAATCCTGAACGGGGATTAAAATGCTGAACATATACTACTAAGCACACCTCTGTATTCAAGTTTAGGTACACTGTCACTACGAGGAATACACCAGAAACAAGCTGAATGGCCACTGATGCCACCAGCAATACTTTTGACGCCACCCAGGAGAAGGTTATGACTCCCGGCCTTGGTGCGTCACAGTGTATCACTTGGTTTGTTGTATTCACTACCGAGTGTCTGGCCACAGTCACCCTTAACATCATCACCGTTATTGCATTTGTGAAACAGCGCCAGCTACAGCGCCGGAGTACAATTTTGATTATCCATCTGGCCTTTGTCGACTTCTTAGTTGGGGCAATATCAGGCCCTCTCACTGTTGCAGGCAGAATGGCGACATTCTGTCGTCTGTGGAAGGATCCTTTTCGAGAAGATGCAACTTAAGTAGTTCAAACTGCGTTTACATTGTTGTTGTATTTTATCTCTATTTTGAATCTTGCTGTTATTTCGCTTGAGCGGCTGCACGCAACACTTTGTCCACTGAAGCACCGTCTTCTCGGGAACTGGATTTACTTAATGGCGATTTGTGCCATGTGGTTTTTTTCTGCATTGGTTGAGTTCGTTCCACTCATGTTATACAGAGCCGAGAAACTGAATGCAAAATGGACATCGCTGTACTATAACATTCGTTCTTCTTTGTGTCTATTAGTTCTTCTAGTGATTTGTGTCTCGTACATTCTTATTTATATCAAAGTCCGTTGTGGACCTAATCTGCATCAGCACGGTGCAGCTAACAGAGAAAAACAGCTGACTGCGACCTTGGTCGTTGTTACAATCGTCTCGTTAATAACATGGCTGCCAGGAGTAGTCTTGTTTATTCTTGTGTTTAGTAACAGTACAAGTTACCATGAAATATCCTTTGAGTGGACTTTTCACTTAGCAGTTGCTTTTACTGTGCTGACAACGGCTAATTCATTGGTTAATCCTATTATGTATGCCGTAAGGATGGCAGAATTTAGGAAAATTGCATGCCAACTTTTCCAAAGATCTTCAGGACGCATAGATGCTCACGCCATCATTCAGTTGAACAACAGAAATATGTAGAATTTAACTACTCGACTGACAATGCTGGACTGAGATTTTTTAGCAAGTGCCATCTTGGATTAATGTAAGAAAACGGGGGAGACTGAGGGACAGAGGGAAACAGCGTCCTTTAAGGAATAAACGTAAGGCCTACTGACGAGTGACGACGGAGGGAGGGGACGAAAGTAACGCCTTCTCGTTGTGATTATTGTTAAGGAAGCTCTGTTCGTCTACAAACGGAGTCTCTGATTGGTTTGGATTCACGTCCGGCTATCTAAACGTTAAGTGGTGAAAGCAGCAGATAGTTGTTCGATTTGTCTCCACTATACGGTCTTGCTCCGTCCCAGATATGTCCATCCACTGAGGTGATATTTAGACCGGCAGAGCACTTTCCCAAAGAACTACTTTGATAATTGACCTATTAAATATACGCATAAGGAGTAAGCTGTTTTTCAACAGTGTGTATTTTGTCGTTTGATGAGAATGCCCAAGAAAGGAATACTGTTCTCTTCGAATTCAACAGTGAATTTGATATTTGCGTGACAGTTATTAATTAAGGTAATGCAGAAACTGGGTTGCTGTGTTTTTATTGCCGAGCAAGATGAAGGTACATATGGTCCACGTAGCGAAACCAAACACAAGGGCGAGCGTTGTTGTTAAGGACCCATTAATTAGGACACAAGTTGTATTCCACAGCTCCGTTTTAAATTTATTGTTGAACTGACACAGAACCCTAAAAAAACCCTAAAAAAAATCTAGAGAAGACAGCTTGATATTAACACCTTTACAAATTGAAGAAGGATGAAAACACTGATGCATATATGATGCCACCTTCCATAAGATGCTACCTTGTGGCTCTACCCCTGTTGTCCTCTATGGCCTTCCTGAGGTTCATAAACCTGGTTGTCCTCTCCATCCGATGGGTTTTTTTCTGTAAATACTTACAACTTCAGTCTGGCATCATATCTTGTACGCATACTTCAGCCCATCTCCAAGGTTCAATTCACGATCAAGGACTCTTTTAGTTTTGAGGACTGGGCCAAGACGTATAGCCACAACAATGAAATTATGTGCTAGTTTGAGCACATGAGGCTGCAAATAGGCTATTTGTTAGTTGTCAATTAACTGGCTGTTAATATTTAAATCTTTGTCAAGCCATATCACTCGACAGTTTTAAATCTCGATCAGGAGCCAAGATCTCAAGACTTGTCTAATAATTTATAACTTGATTTCATTTGTTATGATGATGGTTAAGAGGTATTGATCAGAGAATGTAAATATACGCTATATAAGTGCATCATCAGATTGCTTAATTTAATGCCCCGCTAGGATTTGACACTATCAGATTTTTCGGGACTTTAAAAATTCCATTATCAAAACGGCGGGCAAAAGTGCTGGTATACAGCCACAAACATAGCATGTTTCGTTTGAGCTAATAATCCTAGGTTTATTTGCAGCTTGGTATAAACCGTTTCAAATGAAAGTGAGTTTTCCTCACGCTGTTTTATTTTTACTGTAAATTTACTAATTTGCATAAGACAAGTTTAATCAAGGGCAAGATGCACCAATAAAGTAAAGCTGACATGTCCATCAGCAATGTTAGAACTTTTTGTTTCTCAAGAAGAACTACACATTCTCCATTTACGTTTTGTCTGGGATAAATATTATTAAACATTAAAACTTTCATGTTGAAAATACACTTGAAGATAAAATGAACAAACTACCCAATTTTTCTGCCCGACATTGTCATTAAAATTATGTTGACAGAACATCCAATATAAAAAACTATCTCAAACGACAGTTCATATTCCTATCAAATCACCTGCCCCTTTTTGCAGAAATGGTTATGCAAATCTCTGAACACTCAGAGAGGAAAGACCCTGCTACAAGGTACATTTGAGATCTGATCAATTTATTATCTCAGTTCACTGCGGGTTTAAGTTTATTTGTACTTTGCCACATACATGTACGTTAAAAAACAAAGCAAAAAATAGTGGGATAGTAGCAGGGGAGAACCTATAAAATTACCATTTTTGATCCACACTTTCCTGTCACTAAAATTTAGTTTATGTTTTAATTGGATTGCTCTACTCTAAACAAGAGCGCAAGGGAAAGGTATAACAATTATTCAAGTCCATCGCAAAGTTTTCCTTTGGGCCTCTTCAGTCTGAAGAATCTAGTAAAACTCTGATCATCTGTTTTAAGCACCGTGCTGTTTGTTTTATCAATAGCATTTTTTAGAACTTCAGTTGACAGCGAATCTAAGCATTAGATCTTTTCCTTTGTTTTTCGTAGCTGGCTATTGCTTCTTATAGATTAGAAAGCCCCGTATTTGCAAGCCCGGCCAAATGATCGCAAAGTTTCAACTCAACATATCTCAACATTGCTGGGTACAAAATATTTCGTGCGTTTGGCCACCCTGTTACGGCTACGTGTTACGACTGTGACATGTTGGGTGTTACAAATCGAACATTGTTACACGAACTTGGCTAAACGACTACAACATCATGCAACATCTAGAAATGTTGCATGAAAATTGGACCATTTTCAACCTTGATCCAGCAACACTCAACATGTCGCAACACGCATACGATCGCAACATTTCAAAGCAACATTGTTGGGTGCAACAATGGCACGTTTGGCCA
>CM042746.1:45537637-45542196 GCA_022496165.2 Catalaphyllia jardinei
ACTGACCAATAACGACGGAGGGAGAGGAGAAAAGTAACTCCTTTGCGCGGTCATTATTGTTAACAAAGCTCCGTTCGTCTACAAATGGAGTCTCTGATTGCTTCGGATTCATGTCTGCCTATCTACAGGATTTTTCTCTTTTGTCCGTGTCTCGCGAGAATGCTCCGAGCCGAACTCGGTACGAGATAAAAGCAGCAGAAAGTTGTTGGATGTGCTTTCACTTTAAATTCTTGATCCGTTACAGATATGTCCATCCACTGAGGTAATATTTAGACCGGCAGAGCACTTTCTAAAAAAACAGTTTTTATGATTGATTTGTTAAATGTACCTGTAAGGAGTAAATGTCACTTTCACAGCTGCTTTTCAAATGTGTGCAGTTATGATAACAGGGACGGTTTAGCAGGGACAGAGGGAAACGGCATCCTTATTAAAATGTTTTGTTTTCTATTGTTTTCAACGTAGAAAGCAAGACTCATACAAACATCTCACGTTCGTACAAGCAACTGCAAATGAATAACACGACACTTTTTAACTTTAAAAACATGTTTCGACAGAAACTTCTGTCATCTTCAGTTTAAAGTACAAAGTACAGAGTTGATTATATAGTGTGAAGCAAAAATGCTAATTAACTATAAAGACAATAGGAAACATGACAATGTAAAATATTACAAAGAAAGTTTTAAATTAACGTGATAAAGTTGATGATTAAGAGAAGGTTTTTCCCATTGAATATGAATGGCTTCTTTTATCTTTAGCTGGAAGGTGGTGGAAGCGTGATCAAGGATGCTAAAGCAGCCATTAGAGCATAAAGTGCGGCAATGTTCAGAATTTTGTAAATGTTTAAAAATGTGCGAGGACCTATCACTGAAAATGTGCTCGCGTACGCGTGTGGAAAAATACGACCAGATAGATGGTGTAGCTATGGGCTGCCCCCTCGCTCCTGTTCTTTCTAATTTATTTATGAGTCATCATGAAAAATTATGGCTGCAAAATTTCCAGGACTCTGAGATATTGTTTTACCGACGTTATGTTGATGACACATTTTGCTTATTTCATTCGGAGAACCAAGCCCTTCTATTTTTCAACTATATTAACTCCAGGCACCCAAACATCAGATTCACTATGGAAAAGGAAATAGGTCATAAGATACCTTTCTTAGATGTTTTGATCAACAATGACACTCATTTTCCTGTCACTAGTGTTTACCGTAAGAAAACCTTCACGGGCCTTTTGACTAATTACTTTAGTTTTACATCGCATTCCTACAAACTGGGTCTCATTCGCACGCTTGGTGACAGAGCCTACAAAATCAATAACACTTGTTTGGCTTTCACGAGGACATCACGAAACTTACCAATCTTTCAGAAGAATCTTTTTCCAGTCCATCTAGTTGAAAACATTATTAATCGCTACCTCGCATTTACTCGCCATGACTGTAATTCCCCGGCTTCTGTCTCTGACACTGCACCTACCTTTTACTTTAAATTACCTTACATTGGTCCTTTTTCTACTATCACGCAGAAGATTCGCCATTTTGCCAAACGTTATTGTAATAACACTGATATTAAGCTAGTTTATACATCCTTTAAAATCGGCAACATGTTCAGTGTGAAGGATCCTGTTCCTTTGTGGGTTCCGTACGGGTGTGGAATATAAGTTTTTGTGTGCGGGCTGTAGTGCCTGCTATGTCGGCGAAACTACCCGGCATTTTTCCCCACGCGTACGCGAGCACATTTTCAGTGATAGGTCCTCGCACATTTTTAAACATTTACAAAATTCTGAACATTGCCGCACTTTATGCTCTAATGACTGTTTTAGCATCCTAGATCACCCTTCCACCACCTTCCAGCTAAAGATAAAAGAAGCCTTTCATATTCAATGGGAAAAACCTTCTCTTGCTCATCAACTTTATCACGTTAATTTAAAACTTTCTTTGTAATATTTTACATTGTCATGTTTCCTTTTGTCTTTATAGGTAATTAGCATTTTTGCTTCACACTATATATTCAACTCTGTACTTTGTACTTTAAACTGAAGATGATAGAAGTTTCTGTCGAAACATGTTTTTAAAGCTAAAAAGTGTCGTGTTATTTCTTAAGATATCGATATGTCTGCTACTATCTAGACCTTTTGGCAACTGCAAAGGAAAATTAATGACTAAATTTAAAAGTACTTTAGAGATCCAAGCGACATCGAGTCCGCACTGCCCTTCGGGATATAAAAATGGTACCTGCCTAAGGTACTGTGTTGTCCTTCTACCTCCTCCTCAATTTCGAGGCTGTCATCTTCCGAGTCCAACTCGTATTTTTAAAATACCATAATTGAAATGGCGCTTGATTAAAGCGCTTGTCTAACATCAGCAGGGGCATGCAAAAAAAGTCTCTTTTGATCTAAAAATTAAACTTAGGGTTTATTTGCAGCTTGGCTTGTTGATTGCTGTAAAATTCCGGTTATAAGAGCCCTTCGTAAGGGGTTTTGGGAGGCCTTGTAAACGGAAGGGCGGAGACTTATAAGTGGAATAAAAAAAACCGTTTCGAAATGAGCAACTGCAGTGTCGATGGAAATACTTTTTTAATTTACTCATTTTCAGTTAAACTTTCAAGCCTCGTTATAAATCGAATGCATGTTAATTTTTGGGAACAAAATTAAAACATAACAACTTGAAGGTACGTACAATCGGAAGGCAACAAAGTGGAAGCTCAGAGTTCATCTTTAATGTCATTTTTTAAAAACTAATTTGCATGCAAGACTAGTTTTATCGAGGACAAGCTGTACCAATAAGATAAAGCTGGTATCTCTATCAAGGAGAACTATGTATTCTGCATCATTTATATTTTGTCTGGAATAAAAAATATTAAACATCAAAACTTTCATGTTGAATAGACGCTTTTTCTGCCTAACATTGTCACTGGAATTATGTTGACACAACATTTAATTTCAAAACTTATTCGAGCGACAGTTCATAATAAATCACCTGCCCTATTGGCAGAAATGGCTATGCTAATCCCAGAACAACCAGCCGCAGAATCTGCTTTAAGGTGAGTTTGAGATTTTATCAAATTATTATCTCAGTTCAGTGTAGGTTTAAATTTAATGACACTTTGCCACATATATACGTTAAAAACAAAGCAAAAAATAGTGGGATAGTAGCGGGTAAAATTTTTAAATTTACCATTTTAGAGCCACACCCTCCTGTCACTAAAAAATATTTATGTTTTAATTTGATGGCTCTACTCTAAAAAATAGCGCAAGCGTAAGGTATAGCAGTTATTAAAGTCTATCGATACGTAGTCATTCGTAACTGTCTAGAGGATTATTGCACAAAATGTTAGGCTGGAGAAATCCAGTAAGACCCCGATCTGTTTCATGCACTGTGCTGCTTATTTTATCAATTGCATATTTTAGAACTTCACTTTACGTTAAAATCGAATCTAAATATATAATCTTTTCCTTCACTTTCCATGGCTGCCGATCAGGTTTTGTTTATTAAGGCCTCGTTCACCCTCTTCCGTCCATTCCAGAGGAATTTGAAAACGAAAGTTTTACTCTGAAGCCGGATTTTTCAGATTCCTCCGGTTTGAAAAATCGTTTCAATATGCTACGTTTTGGGGAAGGACTAGTGTGTGCAGTGGGCGTAACCGAAAAACCAAAGCTACGTTTTCAAATTCCTTACGTGGACAGGGATTTAGTCACAAAGCTGAGTAACGATCATAGTAAAGGACTGAAAAGAAAAATGCTGAATTTGTATGCCCAAGAGTCATGTATCCAACGGAGCCGTTCTTTCTCGGTTCCACACCACCAAAGAAAAAACCGCATCGCCTTGACCTACCACGCTACTCGCAAAAGCATCCGTGCGGTGTAAATTTACATGTTGCCCATCTAATAAGGTGTATTTATATTAATACATGTACTCTTTATTTAATATTCCTGAAAATACAATAAAAAGAAATTCAATTGTTTGGGGGTTTTCGCGTTTAATGAGCAACACCAGTATTTTTTATTTATTTTTTTTTTTTTTATTTAAACATATTAGTAATTGTTTGCCCCAAAAGCACCTAGGCTTATCAAGGGGGCTCACAACACCAGTATTCATTTATTTCCCCATGATGATTGCAGCAGAACTTAATAAGATATCACTAAATGTTTTTAAACTCAAGGAAACACCTGTATTGTTAGGTTAGAAAGGCAGGTTTGCGCAAGAGTTGAGCGAATATTCCACAGACACAGCCACTATCTCAGGAAAGAAAAGTGTCCTTTAAGGTATGAAAAAGAAAGAAAAATAATTCGAAATATTTCATTCATTACTTCTTAGTCAAATTTTCATTCTGAGTTTTCGAAACGCAGGTTAATGATTAATTAAAAGAAACGGTGAAACGAAATGAAGTTTTGCATTTTCCCCGTGTAAAGCCAATTTTCGACAAATTCATGTCGGATGATAAATTTTCTCTCGGCGTTAGAGAATATGAGAGCTAGCCTTTTAGTCTTTTCTGACTTTGTACACCTATACAACCTAAAAAAATCCTTAGAATTCCATCTAAAAGAAGTCTTTCAATTATTTG
>CM042746.1:45546106-45566279 GCA_022496165.2 Catalaphyllia jardinei
GTGCTGTGCTGTGCTGTGCTGTGCTGTGCTGTGCTGTGCTGTGCTGTACTGTACTGTACTGTACTCTATTGTATTGTATTGTATTGTACATCAAGTGATAAACGAGTGGCCTTCAATCGTTGAAATAACCAGATAACAGTTATAATTGGACAGCTCAATACGCCAATTACATTTAAAGTTGTAGTTAAAATCAACCAATGTCAATTTCGGAGCAACATTAAACAATTCACGCCTCATTTGTCGCTCATTTAACGCAAATTGCCCTTTCTTAGATAACTTGGCTATTCTTTTCTTGGAATTGTAACTTTTATGATTAATTGGTAATAAGACTTCGTGTTGTCCAATTTGGTCTCTAATCATACTCGTATGATTACAAATAGTACTTGGACCGAGTGTAGTACTATTCAGGGAGTAATCGTGCGAGTAATTTCAAAATCAGACGAGCGCGAAGCGCAAGGCTGATCTGAAATTAAAAGCACGATTACTCCTTGAATTATACGACACAAGGTCTAGATTACTAATTAATCGTATCTATAACAAATCTCAGAGTTAAATATGTCTGTAACGCTTTTCTCCCCAGTTTTCTTCTAAGTTTTGGAAACTTAACTAAAAATTTCAAAGGAAGTCATTAAAGCTCGCGTAATTTATGTGCGATTCACGTAGTATCCAATTATAGGTTTTCAAAAGTTTAAATCAGAAACCTGTAATTGGACAACCACGTGATTGTGCGCTGATTACGTGACAAAGAGGCGCGTGGAGAACCAATCACTATCGAGAATTTTGTTATAGATACGATTACAGACCGAATTGGACTCCAGTCAGCGCTATTAACATTACTATTTAATGAAAATAATTAATAAATAGGTGACTATTGGTAGTAACACGTTTACATAATGGTTTTTCCGCATATACTTCAAAGTGCTTTTACATTGTGGTTGTATTTTATCTCTATTTTGAATCTTGCTGTTATTTCCCTTAAGCGGCTGCACGCAACACTTTGTCCACTGAAGCATCGTCTCCTCGGGAACTGGATTTACGTAATGGCGATTTTGGCCATTTGGTTTTTTTCTGCATTGGTTGAGTTCGTTCCACTCATGTTATACAGAGCCAAGAAATTGAATGCAAAATGGGCATCGCTGTTCTATAACATTCGTTCTTCGTTATGTTTGTTAGTTCTTCTAGTGATTTGTGTCTCTTACATTCTCATTTATATCAAAGTTCATTTTGGACCTAATCTGCAACATCACGGTGCAGCTAACAGAGAAAAAAAGCTGACTGTGACCTTGGTCGTTGTTACAACTGTCCCGTTAGTAACATGGCTGTCGGGAGTAATCATGTTTATTCTTGTGTACAGTAACAGCATAAGTTACCAGCGAATGTCCTTTGAGTGGAGTTTTCACCTTGCACTTGCTTTTACTGTGCTGACAACGGCTAATTCATTAGTTAATCCTATTATGTATGCCGTAAGGATGGCAGAATTTAGAAAAATTGTTTGTCACCTTTTTCAAAGATCTTCAGGACGCAGAGAAGCTCACGACAACATTCAGTAAAACAACAGAAACATGTAGAATTTAACTATAAATTGACTAATTATACTGGATTGAGGTTTTTAGCAAGAGGGCACTGAATTTGGAACGAGTGAGCGCCATCTTGGATTTTTTTAAGATAACAGGGAAGGTTTAGCGACAGAGGGAAACAGTGTCCTTTAAGAAACAGGAGTAAGGCCTACTGACCAATAACGACGGAGGGAGAGGAGAGAAGCAACTCCTTCCCGCGGTCATTATTGTTAAGGAAGCTCCGTTCGTCTACAAATGGAGTCTCTGATTCCTTCAGATTCACGTCTGCCTATCTATAGGATTTATTTCTTTTGTCCGTGCCTCACGAGAATGCTCCGAGTCGAACTCGGTACGTAGTGAAAGAGGAGAAAGTTGTTGGATGTGTTTTCACTATAAATTCTTGATTCGTTCCATATATGTCCATCCACGGAGGCGATTTTTAAGACCGGCGGAGCACTTTGTAAAAGAACTGTTTTTATAATTGATTTGTTAAATGTACGTATAAGGAGTAAATGTCACTTTCACAACAGTTTTTTAAAAGTGTGCATTTTGTCTTGTCTGTCTTTGCATTGTTTTGTTTGCTTTGTTTTCTGTGTTTACTTAAAAAGCTGACTGAAATCATATATTAATGATAACGACGGTGATTTAATTGAAGCGTCGTGTCATTAAAGTTATCTAATGCATATTCTGCATGCATTTATGTTTTGTCTGGGATAAAAAATATTAAACATCAAAACTTTCATGTTAAATAGACATTTGAAGATAAAATGAGAAAACTACCCAGCTTTTTCTGCCTAACACTGTCATTGAAATTATGTTGACACAACATTTAATTTCAAAACTTATTTGAGCGACAGTTCATAATAAATCACCTGTCCTATTTGCAGAAATGGCTATGCTAATCCCAGAACAAACAGCCGCAGAATCTGCTTTAAGGTGAGTTTGAGATTTGATCAAAAAAATTATTATCTCAGTTCAGTGAAGGTTTAAGTTTAATGACACTTTGCCACATATATACGTTAAAAACAAAGCAAAAAATAGTGGGATAGTGGCAGGGGAGAATTTTTAAATTTACCATTTTAGAGTCGCACCCTCATGTCACTAAAATATATTTATGTTTTAATTTGATGGCTCTACTCTAAACAAAAGCGCAAGCGAAAGGTATAACAGTTATTCAAGTCTATCGATACGTAGTTATTCGTAACTGTCTAGAGGATTATTGCACAAAGTTTTAGGCTGGAGAAATCCGGTAAAACCCCGACCTGTTTGATGCACTGTGCTGCTTATTTTATCAATTGCATATTTTAGAACTTCACTTTACGTTAAAATCGATTCTAAATATATGATCTTTTCCTTCACTTTCCATGGCTGCCGATCAGGTTTGTTTGTTAAGGCCTCGTGCACCCTCTTCCGTCCATTCCAGAGGAATTTGGAAACGGAAATTTTACTCTGAAGCCGGCTTTTTCAGATTCCTCCGGTTCAAAAAACTTTGCAATATATGCTCCATTTTCAGGAAGGACTAGTGTGGGCAGTGGGCGTAACCGAAGAAACATGGCCTTAGTCACAAAGCTGAGTAATGATCATAGTAAAGGACTGAAAAGAAAAATGCTGAGTTTGTATGCCCAAGAGTCATGTATCCAACGGAGCCGTTCTTTTTCGGTTCCACACCACCAAAAAAAACCTCATCGCCTCGACCTACCAGGCTACTCGCAAAAGTATCCGTGCGGTTTAAATTTACATGTTGCCCATCGGATAAGGTGTATTTATATTGATGCATGTACTCTTTATTTAATATTCCTGAAAATACAATGAAGATAAATTCAATTGTTTGGGGGTTTTCGCGTTTAATGAGCAACACCAGTATACATTTATTTCCCCATGGTAATTGCAGCAGAACTGAATAATATATCACTAAATGTTTTTAAACTCAAGGAAACACCTGTCTTGTTAGGTTAGAAAGGTTGGTTTGAGCAAGTGTTGAGCGAATATTCCACAGACACCACCATCTCAGGAAAGAAAAGTGTCCTTTAAGGTATGAAAAAGAAAAAAAAATAGATCGAAATATTTCATTCATTAGTTCTTAGTCTAATTTTTATTCCCGAGTTTTTGAAACGCGGATTAATTAATGATTAATTAAAAGAAACGGTGAAACGAAATGAAGTTTTGCATTTTCGCTGTGAAAAGCCAATTTTCGACAAATTTATGTCGGATGTTAAATTTTCTCTCGGCGTTAGAGAAGATGAGAGCTAGCCTTTTAGTCTTTTCTGACTTTGTACACCTATACAACCTAAAGAACCTTAAAATTCCATCAAAAAGAAGTCTTTCAATTATTTGCATTTGCCAGTGAGGACATTAAATACACATCCTTTTCGCTTTAGGAAATTACTGTACAGACCCCATTCACGATCAGACTAGAACACTTCTTTCTGTTTTATTTTTTTTTGAGTTGAAAGGGCTAGCATTCCCCCAAGAACGAAAACTTCTTGAGAAGAGCTATTCATGACTTTCATTGGAGACGGTTTGGGAAATATTTGAGAACTTGCATTCGCCCAAACGATAGCAATATGTGTATATCAAAGCTAAGGTCATTGAATCCTGTTGTGATCAACATTTTCAGATCTGTTTTGATGTATTTCATCATTTACTTTTTATTTTCATTCTACGTTTTAAAAACGAAGAAAAATATTTCAGAAATCAGTGTACAACTGGTTTCAATACAGAAAAATTGACTTATGCACTCTGTGAACATGAATTAGCTATTTCAGTGTAAAATGTTTTTGACATAAATGAATCATAATAATTCATTCAAAGTACAGCTTAGCAATAAGGAAAAATTTTATATTTGATCTTTCTTTAATTTTCATATTTTTAAACCTTTTTATTCTTTAAGGTCCGAAACCATTTACCACGGCTAAATTGTTTCGCATACTTCATATACATCACAGTTCACATATATTTTCTAGTGAGATTTTCCCCCTCAACCAGATTTTCAGCCTTCATTCGGCAGGAGAAATGCTATATTTTTATTGTGTCTGAGTGCAGGCATTCTGTGGCTTCTTCCAAATCCTAGTGTAAATATTATTCCTGTGCAATAACTGTTTCCATTGCCTTGGCTTTTTGTAAATCGTTTGCTTCGAGCTTTTAGACATTCAGTCTTTGCATGGTAAAACTCTTTGCCGTGGATAACGCTTACGGCATAGTTGCCTTCTTTAAAACTTTTCTTGCTCAGGTTTTTGCTCGAGCCTTTTTGTTTTGATATTTCTGGATGTACTTTTTCATGGGTTTGTTTAAAGCGATTAACCTGTTCCAACTTCCCGTCATTGTTTGTGTTTTATATAGCTAATTTGCGAGAAAACTGGAGTAAACTTGTGGAAACTCTAATTCTGTGAATGAAGATTGAAGACAACGCCGTGAACACCTTGTGAACTGACTGATTTATTCTGACAGCCGATTTCTGATTGGATGAAACGCTTTTCCCACGCGTGAAAAAGTGGTTTCGCGATTGTGCTTGCATGCTTGAAGAAGTGTCCGTATAAGGTTCTCATGCGATAGATTCTTTCCAAAGATCTCAGTAAATATGAAATAATTAAGAAATAGAAAGCATGACTGTACCGTGTTTCTATCGAGTAATAGAAACACGAGTGGCAGTTTTCGGAGAAAGGGAAATTCTGTGGAAAGACAAGCCGTAGGCAAGTGTTTTCACAGCTTTTTCAAGTTCTCCCGAACTTTCACGAGTGTTTCTATAGGTCGATAGAAACATGGAGAACACTGTTTTCTATTTCTTTTAGAAAACACCGCGACGAGAAAAAGGAAAACAACTTATAACTTTTATTTCAAAATGTAAATTCTCTTTGCTCGCGTCATCATTACGTCAACAGCCCGTGCTGGTTCTCTGTCTTTATCGAGATTATAACATAACTGAGCCACTTCGTGCGCTCTCATTGGACGATAGGTGTGTTTAGGTGACAGTATGTAGACACCGTTGTGACGTTTCAGATTTGCGGGTATTTTTAAGAAGTTTTTTTATAAAAGTAATAGAGCACCTTTTCCTTGTTTACAGAGCCTCACCTGAGCACTCGAAGGTGTGGGAGAATTCTCGAAAGCTATAAAACTGTCTTGAATTCTCCCAACCCTCCTTGTGTTTAGATGAGGCTATGTAAACACGGAAACAGTGTTCTATTGCTTAAAAAGAAACACGATTTTTAATCTGCCAATCAGCACGCATACTTTCTTGTGACTGTTTTGTAAGGTTTGTTATTGGCCAGTGTGTTATTGGACACTTTAATATCCAATCACATTCAACGTTGTAGTTTCTCGAAGTTTAAATCAATCAGTCTCAATTTCAGAGCGGCAATAAACAATTTACGCTTCCTTTGTCAGACTTTTAATGCAAATTTTCCCTTTTTTTCAAAACATGGGGATTCTTTTCTAGGAAATTGTGATTTTCATGATTTATTGCATAAATAATAAGATTTCGTGTCGTCCAATTCGGTCTGTAATCATAATCGTATGATTACACAACGAATAGGACTCCACTCAGTTCTATTACCATTACTAATCAATGAAAATAATCAATAAATAGGTGACGTTTTGCATGCAGTTGCGCATTTACATAATTACTTTTTGACCACTAATTTTTACAAGTAGCTGTTTCTTTGTTCGTTGATTACATACATACATGAACTTTATTTAAATTCGAATTTCAGAGTGGCCTGAAAGGCTAATAAAAAGAGAAAATATTTTTACATACATAAAAATCCACATACATACATAAAATTAATTTATATACATGCTTAAAAATCTATTTACATACATGAAAAAATGTTGACTATACTGTTAAGTCTAAAAGGAGATTGCTTTCAGGAATCTTCTAAAACCAGATAAAGTAGACTCGCATCTTGCATTATTAGGTAAGGAGCTCCAGTTGTTAGACGCAAAGTAACGAAAGGAGTTGAGGCCATAAGTAGAAGTAACAGGTTTTTAGCTTATGTGAATTATTCAATTCACTGATATTGAGAACACCTCTGTACCCATGTTTAGGTGTTGAGAATACACCCGAAACAAGCTGAATGGCCAATTATACCACCAACAGTACCCTTTGACACCACCTAGGAGAACGTTATGACTCCCGGTCTTGGTGCATCACAGTGTATCACTTGGCTTGTTGTGCTCATCACAGAATGTCTGGCCACAGTCATCCTTAACATCATCACCATTATTGTATTTGTGAAACAACGACAGCTACAGCGCCGGAGTACATACTTGATCATCCATCTGGCTTTTGTAGACTTCTTAGTTGGGGCTATATCAGGCCCTCTGATCCTTGCAGAGAGAATGGCATCTTTCTGCAATCTGTGGAAGAATCCTTTTGGAGAAGATGCAACTTATAAGATCAGGAGCCCATATATAATTCAAAGTGCTTTTACAATGCTGTTATATTTTATCTCTATTTTGAATCTTGCTGTTATTTCACTTGACCGGCTGCACGCAACACTTTGTCCACTGAAGCATCGTCTCCTCGGAAACTGGATTTACGTAATGGCGATTTGTGCCATGTGGGTTTTTTCTACATTCGCTGAGTTCGTTCCACTCATGTTATACAGAGCCAAGAAATTGAATGCAAAATGGGCATCGCTGTACTATAACATTCGTTCTTCGTTATGTTTATTAGTTCTTCTAGTGATTTGTGTCTCTTACATTCTCATTTATATCAAAGTTCATTGTGGACGCAATCTGCAACATCACGGTGCAGCTAACAGAGAAAAAAAGCTGACTGTAACCTTGGTCTTTGTCACAATTGTCTCGTTAGTAACATGGCTGCCAGTAGTAGTATTGTTTATTTCCTTGAACAATCAGAGCATACGGAGTTATTATTTATTGTCCTTTGAGTGGAGTTTTCACGTTGTAGTTGCTTTTACTGTACTGATAACGGCTAATTCATTAGTTAATCCTATTATGTATGCCGTAAGGATGGCAGAATTTAGAAAAATCGTTTGTCAACTTTTTCAAAGATCGTCAGGACGCAGAGAAGCTCACGACATCATTCAGTTGAACAACAGAAATATGTATAATTTGGCTGGCAATGCTGGAATCCAGCAGTTGCGGTTTTTAGCAAGAGGGCACTAAATTTGTAACGAGTGATCGCCATCTTGGATTAATATAAGAAAACTTAGAAAGTTTAGGGACATACGGAAAAAGTGTCTTTTAAGGGCTAGGAGTAAGGTCTACTGGCGAGTGATGACAAAGCTCGAGGGAGGGGAGAAAACAGACGCCTGCCTGCGGCCGTTATTTTAAGGAAGTTCTGTTTGTCTACAAACTGAGTCTGATTGGTTCGGATTCACGTCCGTATATACAAACCTCGGAAATTAATAGCGCGAAATGACTGACCACATTGTCTGACATATTCGGAACCCAGAATGTACGTAGATGATACCAGCCTGACGCTTGCCAGTACTGACATTGACCATATAAATTATTGCCTTAATCACGACCTGAGTAATGTGTACGAATGGCTGTCTGCTAACAAGCTCACCCTAAATATGACAAAAACTGAGTTTATGCTTATTGCGTCAAGGCAGAAGTTATCACAATTTACGGAAAGTCCCTCTCTTACTATAAACGAAAACGCAATAGAACAAGTAACCTCTGCTAAATCCCTTGAAGTTTATGTCGATCAAAATATAAACTGGGAGTGTCATATTGAAAACGTCTCTAAGAAGATAGTTTGTGCAATTGGTGCAATTAAACGAATTCGGCATCTTACTCCTTTTAACGTTCTAGTTAAAGTCTATAATAGTCTTATTCAACCACATTTTGATTATTGCAATGTAGTTTGGGGAAACTGTAACAAGGGCCTTTCTGAAAAACTGCAAAGGCTTCAAAACCGCGCAGCTCGCATCCTAATGTCTGCGAGCTATGATAGTAATTTGGATGATCTGTTCCGCGCACTAGGGTGGAGAAGACTCTATTATCAAAGATTGGAACAGAAGTCTATCCTAATGTATAAAACATTACATGGTATGACACCTGATTATCTTAGATCAAGATTTGTATATCGTGACAATGTAAGTGCTTATCGTTTAAAGAATGCCGAAAACAAATAAGTTCTTCCACAACCTCGAACTGATTGTATAGCGGAGCTCAGTTGTGGAACAATTTACCTGTTGACCTACGACAAGCGTCTTCACTTACGATTTTAACTCTAAATTAAGTCGCCACAGTTTCAAGTAATATCTTAGTTGCAAGTTACACCTTAATTTTAAGTATACTTTAGACACGGCCTCCATGAAAAGCAGAATTTTTATTTATTTTTATTTAATTGTTATTAATAAATTTTATTGTAGTTAGGTAGTTAGTTACATTACTATAGATAATTAACTTAATTAACTGATGGAAATACCGTGTATAAATAAAGTTATCTTTTCTTATCTTATCTTACTACAATGGGACTCTGAGAGACCAGTGGCATATACCCAGCTAAAATTGACCCAAGTACCCCTCCCCCCCCTCCCCCCCTTTGGGGAGTTTAGTGCAGGTTTAAATTTAGTAATACGTTGCCTCATAGATATACGTTAAAGAAAAAAAGCAAAAAATAGTGGGATAGTAGAAGGGGAGAACTTTCACTATAACCATTTTAGAACTACACTCTCCTGTCACTAAAATTAAGTTTATGCTTTAATTTGATAGCTCTGCTTTCAACAAGAACGCAAGGGAAAGGTATACCAATTATTCAAGCCCATCGCTACGTAGTCATTCGCATCTGTCTAGAAGATTATTGCACAATATTTTTAGTCTGGGGAATCCGGTAAGACCCTGATCTGTTTCATGCACTGTGTTGCTTATTTTATAGAACTTCAGTTGACAGCGAACCTAAATATGTGATCTTTTCCTTCGCTTTCTCAAGCTGTCGAGATTATTATTGTTTATTAATTTAAAGACCCGTTCACCATCCTCCGTCCATTCCAGAGGAATTTAAAAACGGAAGTTTAACCCTAAAGCCAGCGTTTTCAAAATCCTCCACCGAGTTTGAAGAACTTTTTCGATAAGCTCCGTTTGCGGGACCGACTAGTGAGGACACTAGGCCTAACCGAAAAAATAAAGCCGCGTTTTCAGATTCCTTCGGGCTCATGTGGACGAGGCCTTGGTCACAACGCTAAGTAACGACCATACTAAAGAACTAAAACGAAAAAAAGATGAATTTGTATGCTCAAGAGTCATGTACTGAGCTGAGACGTTCTTTTTTGGTTCCACAACTCCTCGATACAATAAAAAGGGTGGCGCACTTTTGCTTCTGCGGCTGCTTCTGCTTACAGTAGCGCACTCTCACTTGACAAGTACAAGAAGAAAAAAATATTTTGCTTGTGTTTGTGCTTATGGTTGCGTTGTGTACGTCCTCGCTACCGTGTCCTTGTGCTAGGCATTTGAGTAAATTTTTTTTCCAATTTGTTCGCGTAGGTATCGGCAAAACCAGAGGAAACACGAATTACTTTCCACATTGTCCAGTACGTGTATGTATTTGCTTCTCACGCACTAACTACAGTTAATTAACTTGGGTATCCTACTTTACAGCTGAATTGGTGGGTGAAGAAACTGTGACAATTGACAGCAAAGCTGACAAACCTGTGGCCCTCATTTCCAGATCGAATTGGAATTTGGTGTGTTTGTTTTTGTGGAGGGAGGAAAACCGGAGAACCCAGAGAAAAACCTTTGGAGTAGGGACGGGAACCAACAACAAACTCAACCCACAACTGACGCCCACAACTAACGCCGGGTCACAGCGGTCGGAGGTGAGTGTTCTCACCAATGTGCCATCGCAGCATCCCCTCTCTTCTACTGTTCGGCTATATAATACTTTTTTCTTAAAGTCAGCAATTTGTTGCTTTGCTTAAAGATAATTATCACAGAAAATTCGAGCAATAATGGCAAAAATTACGTTACCAAAAGAACCTTATCGCCTCGAAATACCACGCTACTCTACCGTGCGGTTTAAATTAACATGTTGCACAATCGAATAAGGCGTATTTATATTAATACATCTACTCTTTATTTAATATTCCTTAAAACACAATTAATATAAATTCAATTGTTTGGGGTTGTCAGTATAAATCT
The DNA here is from genome assembly GCA_022496165.2 of Catalaphyllia jardinei. Taxonomy (NCBI): domain Eukaryota; kingdom Metazoa; phylum Cnidaria; class Anthozoa; order Scleractinia; family Caryophylliidae; genus Catalaphyllia; species Catalaphyllia jardinei. The sequence continues at coordinate 45,556,771 of CM042746.1, forward strand.
ATTCCCCCATGGTGATTGCAGCAGAACGGAATAAGATGTCACTAAACGTTTTTTAAACACCTGTCCTCAGTGTTAGGTTAGAAAGGCTGGTTTGCGCAAGAGTTGAGTGAATATTCCACTGACTCAGCCACCATCTCAGGAAAGAAAAGTGTCCTTTAAGGTATGAAAAAGATAAAAAATAGTTCGAAATATTTCATTCATTACTTCTTAGTCTAAGTTTCATTTTGAGTTTTCGAAACGCAGATTAATGATTAATGAAAAGAGACGTCGAAACGAAATGAAGTTTTGCAATTTCGCTGTGTAAAGCCAATTTTCAACAAATTTTCTCCCGGCGTTCGAGAAGATGAGAGCTAGCCTTTTAGTCTTTTCTGACTTTGCACACCTATACAGCCTAAACAAACTTAGAATTCCATCTAAAAGAAGTGTTTTAGTTATTTGCATTTGCCAGTGAGGATATTGAATACACATCCTTTTCGCTTTAGGAAATTACTGTACAGACCCCATTCACGATGAGACTAGAACACTTCTTTCTATTTTATTTTTCTGAGTTGAAGGAGCTAGCATCCCCTAAGAATGAAAATTTCTCGAGAAGGGCTATTCATGACTTTCATTGGAGACGGTTTGGGAAATATTTGAGAACTTACTTTCGCCCAAACGATAACAATATGTGTATATCAAAGCTGAGGTCATTAAATCCGCTTGTGATTAACATTCTCAGATCTGTTTTGATGTATTTCATCATTTACTATTTAGTTTCTTTCTACGTTTTCAAAACGAAAAGATTTTTCAGAAACGTACAACTGGTTTCAATATAGCAAGCATTATTGCAGTCATTTGGAAAATATTTTGAAAAACTGACTTTATACACGACTATGTGGACATAAATTAGCTATTTCAATGTAAAGTGTTTTTGATATGAATTAATCATAATATTACATTCAAAATACAGCTCAGCAATTTATATATATCACAGTTCACATATATTTTCTCTATTTATAGTGATATATTTTTTTTAGATTCACATTTCTAATCCAATAATTTAGTAAATGTTTTCCCGTAGTCATTTCTATGATAGAGGGCCACACGTTCATCAGTATGTATGTGCCATGCAACCGATAAAAATATACTTTAATTTCCTACCAATTCAAGAGACTAAATTCCGCAATGAAATTAAGGTGCAAACGGAATGGGATGGCTGAAAGCAAAACCCAGTCATCATCGACTCCGGGACGTTTTCACTTTAAACACAAAGTACAGTGGTCATGAAGAGTTTGCACTGGTCATGAAGCACACTTCTTTAATCATGTTTAGGTAAACTGTCATTGGTAGCACAGCAGGTAGAAGCTGAATGGCCACTGATGCCCCCAACAATACTTTTTAACGCCACCCAAGAGAAAGTTATGACTCCCGGGCCTGGTGCATCACAGTGTATCTTTTGGTTTGTTGTGCTCATCACCGAATGTCTGGCCACAGTCATCCTTAACATTATCACAATTATTGCATTTGTGAAACAGCGACAGCTACAGCGCCGGAGTACATACTTGATCATTCATCTGGCCTTTGTCGACTTCTTAGTGGGGGCAGTATCAGGACCTCTGACCCTTGTAGAGAGAATGGCATCTTTCTGTAATCTGTGGGAGAATCCGTTTAGAGAACATGCAACTTATACAATCAGGCATGCCAGTAACCCATATATAATTCAACATGCGTTTACATTGATGTTGTATTTTATCTCTATTTTGAATCTTGCTGTTATTTCACTTGAGCGGCTGCATGCAACACTTTGCCCACTGAAGCATCGTCTTCTCGGGAACTGGATTTACGTAATGGCGATTTGTGCCATGTGGAGTTTTACTGCTTTGCTTGATAACATTCCCCTCGTGTTATACACAACAGAGAAATGGGATGTAAAATCGGAGTCACTGTACTATAACATTCGATCTTCGTTATGTTTATTAGTTCTTCTAGTGATTTGTGTCTCTTACATTCTCATTTATATCAAAGTTCGTTGTGGACCTAATCTGCAACATCACGGTGCAGCTAACAGAGAAAAACAGATGACTTTGACCTTGGTAATTGTCACAATTGTCTCATTAGTAACATGGCTGCCGGGAGTAGTATTGTTTAGTCTCGTGCACAATCACATCATAAGTTACCATCAAATGTCCCTTGAGTGGAAATTGCACGTCGCACTCGCTCTCACTGTGATGACAATGGCTAATTCATTAGTTAATCCTATTTTGTATGCCGTAAGGACGGCAGAATTTAGAAAAATTGTGTGTGGACTTTTCCAAAGATCTTTAGGACGCAGAGAAGCTCGCGACATCATTCAGTTGAACAACAGAAATATGTAGAGGCAAACTTGCAATGCCGGAGGTTTTTAGCAAGAGGACACTGAATTTGTATACCAGTGCACGCCATTTTGGATCAATATAAGAAAACAGGGGAGGCTTAGGGACAGAGAGAAACAGCGTCCTTTGAGGAGTAGGAGTAAGGCCAACCGAAGAGTGAGGACAGAGGTTGAAAAGAGAAGATACAACTAGCATTGGTTGTTATTGTTTCGTTGTAAACAACAAATTTATTGTTACAACCAACGGTTTCAAACTGTGTTCTTTAATAACTACTTAATAACCGAGAGTGAGGTCGTTACAGGAAAATCTCAAACTGAGACCTTGCCGTATTGACCGAGCGATAGCGAGGTTAATACGGTAGGCCGAGGTTTTAGATTTTCCCGTAACGACCGAACGGTCGAGGTTATTAAGTTGTTTAAAAACAAATTCAAGGGGACGTGGTTACTTGGCATCCGGTAATACGCGCGTTTATCTATTCATTCATCTTTCCATTCCGTCAAACTGCACAACAGAATTCAGCGAACTAACGCGTACTTATTTGTGGAAAAGAATGATCAATACGGCCACAAAAAGTATTTTAGTACGGTTGTGTTACTATATGACGAGAGAAATTTCATTGACATTCTCAATAATCAACCGCCAAACGTCAATTCCTACAGAAAAGTGCTTCAAACTTGCTCAAAGGCCGTGCGGCCGTGTCGGTAAAAGAAAATACAATTTAAACGGAATCAACACTACTCTTCCTCGTCACTTTCGATGAAAATTCTTCGCCTTTTCTGAGTTTCCTGGATTATAGTTACTGGCCCGTTAAAGATCTTGAACTGGCGCTCAGAGATGCTGCTATGTCCACACCGGATAAAAAAAACCGCTCGGCTGAAGATGTTGATAAACTGGCTTGTGTTACTGCAGGAGAATTTGTCGATGTTGACTGCTGTACTGCTCTGGTGTCACCAATTGCCTTTTGAATGGTGAAAAGACAGTGAAAGGAGACCTACCTTCGGAAAGGAACCTCTGTATGCTTGCAAACCCGACAGGGTGTCAGGTTCATAATCCAGTCACCGTCCGTTTTCCGATATCTATAAAAAGGCTTTGCCAATAAGTGGTCATGGTCAGCAGCCGGTAAGTCCAAAACTTCTGCTATGCTTCCTTTGTTTATTGACGACAAATATCGCTGAAATGTTTTCATTTCACTGGCAGTTTTCCTTTCCTTTCGTGGTTTTTCTCTTTGTTTGAATAAGCTTAATTCAATTTCTAGTCACTCATCGTCTTGTATCACAACGATTTTTGATGTAAATAAAGGAAATATGGCCTAGATTTGGATAACCTTTCGTGTTTTTTCCTTTCCTAATTTGCATAATCCGTAGTCGGCCCTTGGGCATTACTGGAAAATAATGCCCTGTCGTTAAGCTGCACTTAACCAATCAGAGCGCGCGTTATATTGGCTACAAATACAAGCCATATAATAATATCTGTTATATAATAACCCAAGTTATTCTCGCATTTTGATTGGTTCTCGCCTATGATCTATTAGAGGACAGATGCACGATTTGGGTCATCACTACAAAGTTTTTCCCTCTGCCGTTTTAAAATGGCGGAAAGCTTTGAGAATTAGGATGATATTTTACGTGACTGGGCAAAAGATAAGGTACAAAAAAGTCTTGCCGAGGAATTGAACAGGTTTGAGAAGCCAGAAAACGTAAGATAAAGCCGTTTCTTTTAAAAAAACGATACAGAAATATTTTTCTAGCAGCCTCAGTCGGCAGTTGAGCGCGACTAAACCACGCACAAACTTGGTCTTGGTAAGCCGAGAGCCGAATTTAACAAACCACATAACCAAAATGTTTCTGAGATTAATTTATAGAAAAAAAAATTAACTTTTCCAAGTGTCAAAATAACTGTTAACTCACTGATTGATGTCAGGAATGAGACATCAAAACATCACTTCTTAAAATTGGTAAAATAATATACATAACCTTGCTTTCCGATGCGAATGTTCCTGTCCGTTTCAGGCCACAGCAGCGGGCTAAGTATAGCCAACCACAGCTCAAGGTCAAGAGTATCGCAGCTAAATGTGTCTCCGACACTATATCAAGCTGATTTGAGAATCACCAACCACAGAAGACAAAAATCTCCACCGTCATTTACGCTTCTTTCATTCAAAACTCGAATCAAATGGCCTCTAGGTTGATCGCAACCACAAGTTTTCCGAGACTATTTTTTCAACTCCTGCAATTTTCAAGGCAACGTCCAAGCTTTTCGGCTCACAGGGCTGCTCCAATGACAAAAACTGACTTGATTATTCCAGCATTTTCTTCAAGATTTGTAGATTTTGCAGTTCAATTCTGCTCTCGCTGTAAGTTTTCATTCCACGAGAAGCGACGCTCGAGTCAGGTTTGACAGTGGCGTGATTTTTCTCGACCAATCACAATTCTTTGCTACGCATAGCAACCAATGAAACTGCTTCATTTTGAATGTATAGATCACGTCAAATGGCTATTTTTTATTGCAAAGGCGGGGCAAAGGCGAGGCAAAAGGCCGGCTTTCGCATTTGCCTTTCGCATTATGTAAAATTGTTTTGAAACAAAAAGGCTTTTTGTTATTATATAAAACAAATAGATCCCATGTTACCGTGCGCCTGGTTCAGTAATAGATCACAGAAGACGTCAAAATGTGGTAAGAACATCAGTGACACACTCGGCTACGCCTCTTGTGCCACTTTTTTGTTCTTACCACATTTTGACGTTATCTGTGATCTATTACTGAACAGACGCACGGCAACATGGAATCTGTTTGTTAATTGATACACATGTGCGTTCGGAATCTATACCAAAAATACAGCAATTGTGACGAGTAAGGATTCTACTAAATTACAATTTAATAGAAAGGAAATATTTGCCCGATGGTTGTCCTCAACGTTCGTTGTGTCTCATGCACAATCAGTTACTGATTGCTTCGTTTTATGATTGTTCAATTATAGTTTATTAACGATTGCTGTGCTTTAACGCGTATTTAATTAATCTAGAGTGAAACAGTTATGTTAAGGCTGTCTACGCACGTAGTCTCTGATTGGTACGGATTCATATCCGCCTGTCAATAGTCTTTCTCCATTGGCCATTCCCTGGGAGAATACGCCACATGTTTCTGTCATAAGTCAGATTATTCTAAGTAAAGTAAGTAAACCAAGTAAGTAAAGTAAAACCTTTATTTAAGTGTCAATTTATTTAGTCTCAAAAAAAAAAGACTAATTGGGGACACTTATAAGATACACCAAACAAAATAAATATTTACAAGAAAATGATTAAAATTAAAAAAAATTGGGAGAGCTTATGTACAAGATAAAATTTAGAATTTAAAAACTAAAATTTTTATATTGTCTACAAAGGTTACAGCAACTGCTGTTGTTAATTACTATCTCGTCAAGGTTCAGTTTTCTAATTTCATTTATGAAAACACATAAACTAGGCGAATCTCTTTGATTTGCAGTAAGTTTTGACCATAAAACGGCCCGAGATATCTAACAGAGGGCTTGCCATAACGTGTAGTTTCAAAACGTGGTAATACAAAGTCACTATTCCGTAGCGAGTGTGCAGAGCCTTTGCGGACAAATAGTTCAGAAACGCAGTCAGGTACAAGACCATGTTTAACTTTGTACATAAGTACTGTGATATCCTGAAGCCGTGATTGTTTCTTACTTGAGATTAATTATGATAGACTTATAGATGACGTCATTAACACCTTTTTTCCTTCTTTATTCCATAGAAATATCTTTTAATTTTTTTGTGTTATTGTGAAGGTTTAGTAGTTAAGAGAGCCACGAAAAACAACAAAATCAGCCTATTTTCTCAATACAGATGTGAATATTATAAAAGTCTATATGTAGTAGGTTTCTGATAAGGTAACTGTTGGAATCTTGTTTTCATGAGACTAGAGGCTAAATGAACCATGTACTGTTCTTAATATATAGATTTAGGCCAGCCTAAAAGCGTAGCTCCTTGACTAGGTTGTTTAGTGCCCGACTAAGCTAACCCAGGAATAGGTAGAATTTGGATTTGAGTTTTGTAACTTTGTGGTGAGGTTTTCTGTTAATTGTCTGGCTTTCTGTTTTGAGTTTTATAATCACCATATACACAAAAAAAAAGCAGTAAAAAAACATTTTTTATAGAAGAAAAAGTTAGAATTCGAATTAATTTTAATCCTGGGCTAGCGTTAACCGATTTCCGAACAATCCTGCCCAGTTTTCAACAAGTTAACCTGACATGAGCCCTCGATCCAATCGAAAACCAGCACTTGGTCACCTCGAGGAGCTGTAGACTTGAGCCCGCGATATGGTCACGTGATACTGGTCAGCAGATACCTGGTTTTGACAGGTGTCAATTGATCGTAACATGGATGTCCAATACCAAAGAACTACACGGTAAATAGGCTCGATTACCAGCCGCTGTTCGGGAAATGAGCCTGCGCTCCTCCCCCAAAGGCACGGCTAGACGCGTGAGGATTCTTTTGTTAGTCTTAACCAATCAGATATCCGCCCGCAGATTTTTGTCGGGCATAAAGTTGTCTCGCCAGTTTGGATTGCGGCCCGTGATGGCAGACGATGTGGGGAATTGATAAATGGTATACGAGAGAACTTCAGGGACAATTAATATCAAAAGTTTCAAAATTCACAACGAGAAACGCTAGTAAGGTTTGTCAATGGCCAAGACATGTTCGTTTTTCAGCCAACAATGTATGAATCTTTGGGTCCCGGAACGTCAGATAACAACCGAGTCAACAAAGAGTCAGATCAAGCTAAACGTTGAGCTCAAGAGACAAAACAGTCAGGCAAATAGAATTATTGCGTTTTATAAGGATAGCGACACCAGTCTCTGGCGAAGCCAGGCAAAATTATTTTTTAAATGAGCTACATAGTGCGTGAAGAAACATACGTGACAAATTGATTCAGAAACCGTGCAGACCAACATGTCACCTTTCACACATCTTGACATGCATGACCAGTTTGCTAAACCACAGTCGAACTGCGCTGCTCTACTCAAAAAAACGAACTGTTCCACAGGATACAGCTTTTGAGCATACAGCTCTCTTCCGCAACAGTAATGTAAAACAACTGAAAATAGGTTGGAAAGGTAATTTTTTTTAAAAATTAAAACGGCAACTGTACAAATGTTTAGAGCCGTAGGTTGTAATCAGATAACATTTCCGGCGACTAGGAGCGCCGCAGGAATTAAATTATGAATTGACGTAACAGACATGGTTTGCCACTTACGCGTCCAGCCGTTCTTCTCGGGGAAGGTAGACCAGACACGAGAGAGCGGCGGAAATCACACGTTAAACCAAGGCTGCATGTCTCTGTCAACCTGTTATTTGGAGTATGGCCGCCATCTTGCGCGACTCCACCGCCGCCGTCGTCGTCGTCGTGCGTACGCGCCCACGAGCAATGCCGTTAGCCATGATAACCATGAGAAAATTAACTCATGGGTTTCCTTTTCTTTCCTATATGAGTATGGGGCTCCGCTTAGCGGCCCTTTGGGCCGCCAGAACTCCGCTATTAACCTGTAACCCAGTTAGGACTGCAGAAATGAAGGAAGAATTACAGTTTACCTTTTAGAAGAAAATTTACTAATTCTTCTATTGGTCTGATAGTAAATAATGTCTTATTGTTTTTCAAAAAGTAAATACACCTTTGAAATAGGTTGGAAGTTGTTCTTTCCAAAGATCTACTGAAAAAATCGTCTGTTTTCTACAGCTATTTCTCCTCGTGTATGGTCTGTGTAGTAAACTGCAACCTTTTCTTTTACGTTTGTAAGTTGAAAAAGAAAGGCGTTACGAAAGTTTGGTGACCAAGTTTTAAGTTGCCACACACGACGGGACTAGTCCCTGCAACAAAACGCGACAATAAGTCCCATCGTGTGAACTAGCCATCTTCGCCACAAAATCTAGTCGCAGGGACCCAAATTTGATCCCCACGACTTGTCCCACGAATTCAAACTGGTTTGAATTTTTGGACAAGTCCCTGCGAGTTGTTTCTCAAAATGCTTCGTGTAAGCTGTTTGTGGGACAAGTCCCTGCGACCTGCAGTCCCTTCGTGAAACCTTTTCAGGCGACTAGTCGCAGGGACTAGTTCCCTCGTGGGTGTCGACCTTTGTCGGCCTATGACGTCATTGGCAGCAAAGCGTGGACAATTACAAGCGACGATATTGTTTCCATTGAAAACGAGGAAAGTTGCCAGTGACAACATTGTAATTTTAACTGTCCAAATTGTCTTCACCAAAGCCCCGTCGCGCCTTACTCAGCTGATAATCGTAGTAAATAAGAAGCTTACTTATGCTGTTCTCTGCTATCCACTTCCGTAGAACCACGAGCTGCACGTTCCTTGCTGAACTCAGAAAAACGATGAGACATCAGGCAGTAAGAGAAAGTTTATTTGACTAAGGGCAGGAAAAAAATCTCGAAATTGGAAACATGAACTTTTCGCAACCCTTCTTGTCAGCCTTTCAGTTTTTGTATACTGCTCCTCTCATTTCCCCGAGTTACAAGGAAAATTTTGAGATCTCCCTTTCCCCTTACTCTCTATAAAGCCCTGCTTAAACTCCTGGACTCCAAGTAGTCACAAGTCGATCTTGCGTAGAGACTTGCATTAAGTGGTCAAGCGGGCTTCAAAGTTTCCTCGCAAGTTGGAATAGACTCATTCCAAGGCAGACAGATCCTTTATTTCATTGGCTAATAGGTTGCTATAATTACGAATGTTTGTCACTCAGCTCGCGTTGACTGGGATTGTGGGCGGCCAAACAATGAAGAACTTGCGTCGTCTTGCGTGCCGGCAAATTTGATCTCCACCAAAATGAGCGCAATTCAACGCAATTGCACCCAAGACCTGACTCGCAAGTAGTCGCAAATAGCCACCAGTTGAACTTGAGTAGAGACTTGCGTTGGGTGGCCCACCAGACTTTCAAGTTTCCTTGCAAACACACGCAAGTCCCTAAAAACCATTGTATACGGTAGACCTAACAGTAGAGATTAAGCTGCGTTTTAGTGACGCATTAGTGTGGACGGTAGGCCTAACCGTAGAAATGAAGCTGCGTTTTTGTGACCGCGGATTAGTGTGGACGGTAGACCTAACCGTAGAAATGAAGCTGCGTTTTCGTGACCGCGGATTAGTGT
>CM042746.1:45566289-45580338 GCA_022496165.2 Catalaphyllia jardinei
GTTTTCGTGACCGCGGATTAGTGTGGACGGTAGGCCTAACCGTAGAAGTAAAGCTGCGTTTACGTGACGGATTAGTATGCACGGTAGGCCAAACCGAAGAAGAGGGGGACATGGGAGGGCCCTGAACACCGCAACATCGCAAAAAGAATTACGAAACACCGTATCACCGCAAGAAAAGTCAACGAAACACCGTCGCCGCAACACGTATTTTCCGCGCGATTATTTGTTCATCTACGCTTAAAATAATACTCTTATACTTCAAAAATTTTACACAAAATAAACACATCACAACGCTTTTTACTGCCCACGTGTCGATACTGCTGATGGGTCGAAGAAATAAAGCTGCGTTTTTAAATTCCTTCGGGCTCATGAGGACGGGGCCTTAGTCACAACACTGAGTACCGATCATACTAAAGAACTGAAAAGAAAAATAATGAATTTGTATGCCCAAGAGTCATGTACTTAAAGGGGCCGTTAATTCTTTTTCGGTTTTATACCTACTCGATACAGTAAAAAAGATGGTGGACTTTTGCTCCTGCTGCTGCTTGTGCTGCTGCTTGTGCTGCTGCTTGTGCTGCTGCTCCTGCTGCTGCTTCTGCTGCTGCTCCTGCCGCTGCTTCTGCTGCTGCTGCTGCTGCTGCCTCTGCTGCTGCTCCTGCTGGCAGTAGCGCGTTCTCACTTGACAAGCACAGGAACAAAAAAACGTTTGTTCTCTGACTTGTGTTTGTCCTTATGCTTGTTTTTGCTTGTGTTTGTTCTTATGCTTACCGTGTGCTGTGCCATACTTGTGAGTATAATTTTTTTTCTTTTCCAATGTTTTCGCGAAGCGTAGCGATCGGCAAAACTAGAGGAAACACAAATTACTTTCCACATTGTCCAGTACCTGCAAGGATTTGCTCCTCGCGCACTAACGACAGTTAATTCACTTGCGTTTCCCACTTTACAGCTGAAAAAGAGGAGAAGAGAGCAGGTATAAAAAATAAACAAACAATAAGTAACGTGAATAACATTATTTAGGGTGACACTTAACAGCAAAGCTGACAGGCAAACCAGTGGCCCTCCGGTTTCCGGTTCGACCAGACCAATTTCGATATATTAAAATTCAGCCTAAAACAATAAACCTAACTACGAGGCTCTGGGGAATAACTACAGAATTTGTGGGGCTTATTCCCTAAAGCCTCGTACTGAGGCCTATTGTTTAAGGCTGAATTTGAATATATCGACATTGGTCAATTGGAATTTGGTGTGTTTGTTTTTGTGGAGGGAGGAAAACCGGAGAAACCAGAGAAAAACCTTTGGAGTAGGGACGAGAACCAACAACAAACTCAACCCACAGGTGACGCCGGGTCCGGGAATCGAACCGGGGCCACGCCGGTGTGAAGTGATGAGTGTTCTCAGCACTGCGCCATCCCTGTATCCCCCTCTCTTCTGCTGTTCAAGTAATATTGTTTTTCTAAAAGTCAGCAATTTGTTGCTTTGGTTTAAGATGATTTGCATGCACAACATTCGAGTAATAATGGCAAAAATTACGTTACCAAAAGAATCTCATCGGCTCGAAATATCACGCTACTCGTAAAAGTATCCGTGCGGTGTAAATTTCTATGTTTCACCATCGAATAAGGTGTATTTACATTAATACATGACCCATATATTTAATATTCCTTAAAACAAAATTGGTTGGGGTTTTTCGAGTCTAATGAACAACACCAGTAGAAATCCATAGAGTCTGTTCACGTGACGTCACACAAAGTTTAAAAACGAGGCCGCGGCTATCTTAGAGCCCGTACTATTTTCAACATGGCGTCCACTAGGCTCGATTTCCAGCCGTTTTGTGAGCCCGCGTTTCCTACCTCAGACCACGGCTGGATCACTGGTCTACCCAATAATCATTTTATTTCTTATTAAAAACCTACATTTTTTGACCAATTACAGGGAAGCCTGCTCGATTCGAGCAGGCTTCCCTGTGAAGCACTGTCACTCGTTTATCCAACATGGCGCATGTCAGTGCTGACGAGTTTCGTTCTGCTACAAAGTGTGTTTTAGAGCGCTTTCACATCGAGAAATTTAGGGAAACACAGCAGGGCGCCATTTTGAATTTGTTAAAGGAAAAATATGTTTTCGTCTTACAGCCAACGGCCTCAGGAAAATTCGTAATTTTTCTGTCCTTCCCGATCATCGTCGGAGTCGTTTCAAATTCAGGTTTATTAGGGATTTTAAAACATATTAAGTGAAATAAGCACTTTTCGCAGTGAGCTACAGCTATTTGAAGCTAGCAGTGTGTTACAATAAGTTATCAATAGCTTGTTTGTTCATAGGTCACGTGATACTTATTTGATGACTGCGATGACATATTTGATGACCGCATGACTCTTTAGTGGTGATTCCTGTAGGCTAGTTAGAATAAATCTTTGGTTTAACTCCCGAAGAGCCCTTTGTTTCTCCTGATAGCAGGCCAAAAAGCAGGCGATACACAGTGGTTTTGACGTATAACAAATTACAACAATTAATTTTAGTTTCATTAGTTTATAGATGTAACCGATGGCTATCCATATTTTCAAGTGCAACTTATAGGCAAAGGCTTCGAACGGCTGAGTTCCTTTAATGAAGCCCGCTGTATCCGACTTTGGTAAGGATTGGAGTGGTTTGTCTGAAGTGTTATCGTGAGTGATTCCAAATTATTCATAAGAAAACACTGGATCGATACATGAAATGTGGGTTTTATCAAGCCAAGTTTTGACCGCCCGCAAGAATGTTTCCCACTTAAAGTAATTGTGTAACACCTTCTGCTTGTTGAGAATAACGGCTTTATTCCGGGCAATTTCACGTATTGTCAAAACGACAGAAACGGTAAACTTTCAAGACGATTTATTCTCAACAAAACGAGAGCAACGTAATGCCACACAAAGTCAAAACGGTACGAAGGTCAGTCCAGCACGAGTAACGCAGTGTGTTACGTGTTCGTGTTTTGGCGCGAACAACCCTCCCCCTTCTCGTGTTCAACGGCGGGGCTAGGCTGCGAACACTACCTCGCACTCTCGAGTAAAGACAGTTTAACGACAGGTCAGGTGTAGGTACCAGTCTTGGTACCAACTTCGGCTGCTCTGACTTTCCCCAGGGAGCGTTCTTAGCACACGCCCTAACAGCCAACACCCACGAGGAGAGTTTTCGTCAACGACAAGTACAAGATCTCATTTACAAACATTACGAGCATCCTTCTTCCACTTCCGGTGTTCAGCCAATGCTGGTAGGTTTTCCCGGAGCCAACGTTTCCAGAAGTGCTAGGTCATAACTTGTGCATGCTTCCACCTCATAAGTCCTTGTCGTTGACGACGTCTGGCGGCAAATTAGGGTTTCCTCGTCTGAGCGGAAATTGATTCGGTGTTAAGGCCTCTTCGTCACGATAATCAGTGCTAATATGAGATAGAGGGCGACCGTTCATTAATGACTCCAGTTCAGCCATAAATGTAAGCAAAGTTTCATCGTTGACACGCTGCTTTCCCACAACTGCTTTAAGCGCTCTTTTCGCAGACTGAACGAGACGTTCCCACACACCTCCAAAGTGCGGCGAAGATGGGGGACTGAAGCCGGTGCCACTGCACTGTTTCGTTGGACAACCGATCAGCATTTCGCTCACTGTCTAGGCGCTTGAGCCCTTCTCGGAATTCTTTTTCGGTACTGACAAAGTTAGTGCCGTTATCCGACCAAACATTGGCTGGCCTTCCGCGTCTAGCCATCATCTTTCTTACTGCCATCAAACAAGAATCAGTGTCTAACGAGTGAGCTATTTCCAGATGTACCGCCCGCGTAGTCAAGCACGTAAAAAGCACACCGTAACGGTTTTCTGTTTTCCTTTCAGTATTGGGCCAAAGCAGTCAACTCCGGTATTTGTGACGGGCTGCTGCTGATATCCCAGTCTCGAATCGGGCAGATCAGCCATGACAGGTGGTTCGAGTTTCGCTCGTAGCCTACGGCACGACGGTCAACTTGACGAAATCTTCTGAACCGTGGCCAGCCCTTTCAGGGTCCCATACTTCTGTCTCAGCTCGTTCAAAACGTGCTTGCTACTTGTACAGTACAGACGGAGATGATTGTGCATTACACGCCAAGGCACGACGAAATCTTGACCAAGAAGAGAATTTATATGGGTTTGGAAAGTAAGCTCTGGTCTCGCTAACAGATGTATACCCTGACCACTTTGTGTTTTTCACTTCATCATCATTTTCAGGGAGGGGTCCAGTAAACGTAGCTTGAGGCCAGTGCTCTTCTGATTTGGGCAGGAAGGCAGGACCATTGAGCCATCGGCTGGCCACGAATGTGTGAAAACGTCGGCTTTCGATAGCTATGTACTTCAACACAGTTTTCGAGTCACTCCAAAAGATGGCATCTTGGATGTTAACAGTCAACTCTTGCTTGACCACGCAGTACAACCTTACAGCAGGAGTCCATTACTAGGAGCCTGCAACTCTCATAATAAGCCATAGATATTTTTCCTGCGAAATAGGCCAGTCGCAGTCTACATAAGCACGCTTCGATAAGGATAAAACAATGCCGCCTCACGTGAACATGTCGACATTATGTAGACATGTCAACATTAGTCCGTGCTTCTGATTGCAATTGGTCACTGAGGTTCCTGTGGGAATCTGAATCGAAATAAATTCAAACTAAAAATAGATCGATCTGTGATCGGTCCTCTAAACTCTGGAACTCGTTACCTGAAAATTATAGAACAGTGAGTTCATGCTGTTAGTGAGTTCATGTGTGCCAGTCACTACTTGGCTGTAGCCGCGTGATGCGGTTCCAGTCGAGGCCCATAAGTTGACCCTTGCTCACCATAGAGTCTCCAGTAGCTCAGTGGTTAGAGCATCCGACTAGATCACGGAGGGTCGTGGGTTCAAATCCCATCTGGGGCTCGGATTTTTTCCGAGTTCTCCAAACATTGAATTTATCATTTGTTGGTAATTAATATATATGTAAGTACGTAGCTATTTACTGTAGTTTTATATTTTCTGCTTGTATTTTCCTCGGAGATATTAGCTAAGTCCAGCTACTCTGTAAATCCGAGATTAAATAAAGTGTATGTATGTGAAACGCCGTGACAGGAATATGGGGTAGTTGCAGGCTCCTAGTGATGGGCTCCTGATTTTCTTTTCGAGTTGTCATTGGTGATGCAAACCTCACCTTTGCGCTTCTAACTCTCCTGATTATATATTATTATTTACTGTCAGATAAAACAAGTTGTGTTGAATGATACAGAGCGATCCAAAGGGTAAAAAGAAAGATGTCTTTCAAGCCAGAATTGATAAACTAAATTAGGAGAACATTCTTAGTGATTTCGCCAAATCAGATGGCAACATAAGATATTAATAGCAGCAATCGCATGTGAAGTGGGAGTTTATAATCAAGGGGTTAAAGTTGTAATCCATTATGGTTCTTCAAGAAACATTGAAGCATACCACTATAAGAACGGCAGGGGAGGAAGAAACACTCCTGACCTGTGCAGTGTAGTAACACTCTATTAATGTTGCAATGTTGTTATGACAATTAAGAATGTGCATACAACAATATGCCACAGGGAGGGTTTACTTTTGCATTCTTGATACAGATCTAAAAAAAAAGCCTTGCAAACCTCATAAATTTTTTAATGTAAGGATAAAGTTGATGCATGTTCTTCTGTCTATTTTCCTTTAACCAAGTCTTCACCTGTCATACAAGGGGCCAGGGTGATTACTTGTAGTCAACAAATCTGAAATCTCTGTAAGTTTTATTAATTATTGTCCAGTGAATTATTATCCATCTGACCTTTTGAACGCACTCAAAAGAACGAATAAATAGGCTTTTCATGCATGTATGGCCGCGTTACTGTGCGTGTTCATAGTTTTTCCTGAGCTTGGCATTATTTACGGATGCGGACCACAAAGGAAACGCGTGTCCCTCAATATTGAATTTTGCTAGAAAAAGGTTATTTTGGGTCATTTTTACTTGTAAAACAACTTGATTTTTGGCTGTTGATTATTTATAACAGCAATTTTTGGTGATTTCAAAAATGTATGGCTATGAGAACAGTGACTTGGATACAAGTTTTATTACGCCCATGTGTTTACCCAAACATGACACGCAATTTTGTTCACTTTGGTGTCGGAAAAATAGAAAATAGGAACTGGCTGTCTTATGTTCTGGTATCTTTTTTTGGTCAAGAGAAAAAGAGTTCTTACCTCAACTTTACACACGGAAGCTTCTTTGGTTTGGAAATTCTGCAGAACTAGCGGCATTCAGTCATGCTACCGAGAGAACGGAAATGATATATCCGCAAGGAAAAGCTCTAGTTAGCTACAGAGGTCCTGCAACAAAGGTTAACTGAAGAAGCAACATTGGCTTTTGATTCCTGGTTTCAGTAGATAGTTCTCTTGCATTGCGCCATTCGAGCTCAGGATGGGCTATTTCGACTAACTCCGAAGAATTTTTTTACTCAGTGATTGTGACTCTCGTTGCAAAGACACCCTTTGTGCCTACAAAGGGCAACAAAAGAAGTTGACACTTTTAGAAGGTGACACTTTTCGATATCGAAGCGCTCGTTCTATTTTATTCGCATCTAGCGCTAATTCTCTGATACTCCCGGCCCCCCAAGTCAATTTTGTGTAGGCGCTGTGGTCTGTGCAGTCGAAGAAATAGAAAAATCAACATTGTTTTGGGGGAAGGGGGGGGGGGAATGTGTCCAAGGCGCTCGAAAATTGAATTTAACTGTAAGGTGTCTCAACAATTTTGTCGCTCATTGTATATTCTTGCTTGACTTGACATTGTATATTCTTTTCTTGACGATTTATTAAAGCTCATCATCATCATTATCCTCACCATCATCATCATCTTTATTTATTTATTCAGGAAATTTTATCGTGCCTTTAAAACAAGTTCGTTTTTCAGTTTTACGCTTTTCCTTCAACTTTCCAAAGCACTTCCACATAGAGCACATCCTTGCTAACAGGTTTAATTTTTTTGCAGAGCCATTTTTCGGATGCGGATGCGGATGTGATGTCACGGACAAGCTCCACAGACCAGTGGCCCAGCCGTAGCTGGGAGGAGGATAAACAACCGGACTCCCAAAACTGCTGGAAATCGAGATTAATTCGTAAGAGATTAATTCTTCCAAGCGTATTCTGTCTGCATACGGCGAGTCACTGAAAAATAATACAAAGAGGCGATATGTTGAGAAGATATATCTGTTACTGGCATGGATCCTTTCATCATTCCGCAGCGGAAATTTGCCTTTATAGTGTGATCATGAACTTGTCTTACCTCCTGCTTGAAGCTAGTTTTATACGAAGGAACACTTCAAGAATTTTAGAAGCTTATATAATTATTTGCGTACAGTCACATGGAGTCGGGTTTTATTACGCGTGTTCTTGGACAAATCATTAGTCGTTCTTGCAAGAGTAAGGCATCCTCAACGCATGTCAACGAGTCAATGATCCTCACATATAGTTGTTAAATGAAACCGGTGTGTTTTAGTTTAATTAATCATGTATCTGTTTTGTGATTCAGTCATCTCGAGCACAAGAATACATCAAATCAGTGACAGACTTGTTTGAAAACAAGTATCCTCAGCTTTCTTTCCCTGACATTCTCAAAGAATGTTATAAAATTGATTAAAAGTTGTCTGATGATGAAATCAAGGTATTTGTAAAAAAAAAAACTATTTGTTCTTTTAGACAAAAAGCTGGGAGCACTAGCCTACAAGTAAGTGGGTAAAAGTAGAGAATCCGATCCTACAGACGCGTCGGCCAACACGTCGGCTGAAGCGTTGGTCGACTCTCAGCCGACTCTCGGCCGACGGATCGGTAGCGTGTCGGCCGACATGTCGGTGGTGTGTCGACCAACACGTCGGCCGACGTGTTGGCGTCGATAGGATCGGATTCTTTACCTTTACCAGTAAGTGGCTTCACCGGAATGAAATTAAATACCGCAAACACGGTCAATCCATAGTATTTTCTGTCAAATCCCCAGTACGAATCGCCGATAACCATTTTGTTCGCTGATCAGTGGGAAAAAAATCATTCTGTTCACCTTGATTAGTGATCACTTTAGCCACTCCCTCCTGGGTGTCTCTTTTTATCTTTAGAGACAAAACGAAGGCATCTTGTGTTGTTGCATCACAGTCTTCACTCCTCCAAGATGGCGGCGCTCACTTTTTTCTGACGTCATAGTCATTTTGACCGCACACACACTATTTCCTCAGGGTCATGTGGCAGCTCTTTTAAGGTTTCGCATGAATGGCTTCCTACCCATTGGGAGTACAATAGAAAAAAATGACAGAAACAATGCACTTAGCCCTCAAACAATAACATCTGCTACAATGATAAAGCAATAGCAGCTTACGACCGCTGCTACACTTTTGTTTCCCCATGTTGATTGTAGCAGAATTGAATTACCGTTTTAACTGTCAGCGTTTTAACTAAAGGAATCACCTGTCCTCTTAGCCGGTTAGAAAGGTTCAAGAATTGAGTGAATATTCCACAGACTCAACCACCACCACACCAGGAAAGGAAAGTGTCCTTTATAAGGTACGAAAAAGATAAAAAATAGTTTGAATATTTCACTCATTACTTTCTGCGTTTTCGAAACGCAGAAAAACGATTTAATTAAAAGAAACGGTGAGGCGAAATGAAGTTTTGCATTTTCGCTGTGTAAAGCACATCTTCGACAAACTTATGCCGGGCGTTAAATTTTCTCTAGGAATCAGAGAAGACGAGAACTAGCCTATTAGTCTTTTATGACTTTGCACACCTACAGCCTTAAGAAACTTAGAATTCCATTCCATTTTTATTATTATTAAAAGAAGTCTTTTAATTATTCGCATTTGTCAGTGAGGACTTCGACATTGAGTACACATCTTTTCGCTTGGGGAAATTACTGTAGAACTGAACCCCATTAACGATAAGATTAGTTGAGAGGGCTAGCATCTCTCAAAAAACAAAAACTTTTCGTGAAGGGCTGTACATAGTTTTCATTTGAGACGGTTTGGGAAATTTTGTCAACATTACTTTCGACCGAGTGATAACCATATGTCTATATCAAAGCTGAGGTTCCCATGGGTCATTAAAACCGCTTGTGATCAACATTTTCAGATCTGTTTTGATGTATTTCATCAGTCACTTTTTAGTTTCATTCTACGTTTTCAAAACGAAAAAAATGTTTCAGTAATGTACAACTGGTTTCAATATAGCAAGTATAATTGCTGTATTCTGGAAAATATTTTGAAAGATTGACTTAGCGCACTCTGTGGAAATGAATAAGCTATTTCAGTTCAAAGTGTACAGCTCAGCGATGATAAAAAGTTTTAATTTTGAGTTTTTATTTCTATTTTAATATTTTTATACCGAGAATAACTAGACATCACGTCTTTTTACACGTTCGACGCACCCAGCCGATTCACAAAAACTGTAAAATTGTAAAAAAAGCTGATTTCGGACTCCTGCGAATTTTAAAGATTTTAAAGGTTTTACTTCTTAAGAACAGCTTTTTTTACACCTTTACAGCTGGGTGCGTCGAACGTGTAAAAAGACGTGATGTCTAGTTATTCTCGGTATTCAAACACATTCCTAGCTTCGATCTATGAGATTTCACAGAAACATTTTTATAGTGATGTATTTTTTTTAGATTCACGTTTCTAATCTATTCATCATAGTTCACCACTAAATTTTCTGCGATTCTTGTTGGTTTAAATTGATCACGTGACGCGATAGTGTTCATCCGCGGAGGGCCACTATCATAGTGCCCGTCCGCCGAAAATACCCGGATGGATAGTAGTCGTCCGTGAAAATTCTGTTGTAAACAAGCGTGTTTCGTAGAAAATAAACACATGAAATTGTATTACGGGTCTTTGTCTGTTTTCTTTTTCAAATTTTATATTTGGCTTTCACGGCTTTCGTCTCGAAATCTTGAAAATAATTTAATTGAAATCTAATTGATTTTTTAACTAGCGTGCGGAAGAAAATTCAGTGGTGAACAATAAACACAATAGAGTTTTTATGTCTCGGAACTATTTAAACAATAGAGTGTTTCTGTCGAGGAACTATCGGCTGATAGTTGCCCCGCGGAAATTTGATGTTCTTAAAACAAATATTTGCCCGAGAAGCGAAGCTTCGAGGGCAAATATGCTAGTTTTAAGAACATCAGATTTCCAAGGGGCAACTATCAGACCGATAGTTCCAAGACAGAAACACTCTATTGTCTTTATTGTTCACCACCAAATTTTCTTCCGCACGCTAGTTCAAAAATCAATTAGACTTCAATTGAATTATTTTCAAGATTTCGATACGAAAGCCGTGAAAGCCAAATATATAATTTGAAAAATAAAACAGACAAAAGCCCTTAATACAATTTCAGTTGTTTATTTTCGACGAAACCCGCTTGTTTTTTATGGGAAAGGCTGAGAAAGTAGTTCGGAAAATTGCCAGCCAGGTGCATTGTAAATGGGATGTAGCAACTCGACAAGCTTACAGGAGCTATTACGCTTCATGTCATACCGATTTTATTTAGAGATGATCGGCTTGAAGCGAAAAAACGTAGAAAGCGATGAGTCGATTTTGTAAAAGCGAAACGTGCAAAAGCATTTATAGTGAAAGCCGTCTAGGAGTTCGTTGACCTGTTCTATGCATTTCAAACCAGATAATTTCGTTCGACATCTGGATTTTTAGGAAAAGGAGCGGATTTTGCTGACTCCATGGCTTAAGCAAGACGAATTTGGTAAAAACCGCTTTTCTATCGATTCATGCAGCCGTTGTTGTATCTAATCTGAGAAACAGCAGTCAGTCGGCGCAGCCGATAGAGGCAGAAGGCAGGAGAATAGTGAGCGAATGTTTTCTGGGCAAATGTTCTCTGCCTTGACATGTTTAAGTTTCCTTCCTTGGTCAAATTCATAATTTGAAAGAGAAATTTGGGGGGGGCCCGCCCCCAATTTTGGCAGAACTCAATTCCTTTCCGGCGCAGTCATGTTGTGAACAAACACAGTGGTTTGGAAGATTCATCGTTTAGCAAATTTGGCCATGCAGGGAGACATTCAAGCAAGGGAATACTGAGAATTGGTATGTACAGAACCCCTGAACATCCAAAATCTTCAAGAACAAGATCACTCTTCTTTGAGTCTTGACAACCTTCTAAATCACTGCAACAATGACATTCACTCACGTTTGAAGGGAAGCGACGCTACAATTATTTACACCCTTTTGCACGTTAAGAATGCAAACACTGTGTCAAGAGATAGTCAGTTCACCTACATCAAGAACGCATTAGTTTAAGTAATTATAAGAAAGTGAATGGACTCGACTGTTGTTTTCAAAGGTATATCATGCGAGATAGAAGAAGGTGCGAAAATAGTAAACACTCGTCACGCGCTACAAATATTTATATCTTATTACTCTTTGAGTTCTACATATCTTTGCCTTCGAGTCTGTCCTTCAGAGTTCGAATTCTTTGCTAGCATCTACCTCCTTGTATTTGGTTGTCTTTCCTTAATTGGCCAGAGGCTGGGCGGCTGGGTGCTCAGCAAAGACTAGTAAATAAATCAGCTTGGTCGTCATCGAGAGAAGTCCTACTTCATGTCTTCAGCAATATAATAAATTTTAGAGTCTTCTGAGTCAAAAACCATTTTGGAATCCGACGAAGTAGAAGACATTGTTACTCAAAACAGAAATCTGTTGACTGTGGAGTCCCAAAGAAAAATTTGTGCGCAAAATGGCTCCTACACTCATGCAAAATAGAAGACCTGACTGGGACAGCCGAAGCGTTCGTTCTCGATTTGACGTCACAGCTTTACCTCTCCCCAGATTCCCCATGCGCGGTCGCGAACCATTGGAAACTCGGTTTTGAAGGGGAATAAAAATTCGAGGATTTAACCAAGTCAAAAAAATTTTGCGCCAAAGTACTCCACAAAAAAGCCTTATTATTTTAGCAAAAAAAAAATTTTGGTGTTAGGTGGACTCTAATTTCCTACCAATTCAAGAGACTAAATCCTCCAAGGAAATTAAGGTGCAAACGAAGTAGTATGGGTTTAAGTAATACCTAGTCGTCTGACACTTTTTCGCTTTAAACACAAAGTACTGTTATAAAATGGTTTGCATTCGTCATGAAGCACACTTCTGTAATCATGTTTAGGTAAACTGTCATTGGTAGCACTGATATCAGGTACAAACTGAATGGCCACCAACAGTACTTTTAACGCCACCCAGGAAACGGGTATGACTTCTTTCCTTGGTCCGTCACAGTGTATCACTTGGCTTGTTGTGCTCATCACAGAGTGTCTGGCCACAGTCATCCTTAACATCATCACCATTTTTGTATTTGTGAAGCAGCGTCAGCTACAGCGCCGGAGTACATTCCTGATCATTCATCTTGCCTTTGTCGACTTCTTAGTTGGGGTAGTATCAGGCCCTCTGACCCTTGCAGAGAGAATGGCATCCTTCTGTAATTTTTGGAAAAATCCTTTTAAAGAACATCTGACCTATATAATCACGCATGTCAGTAGTCCATATATAATACAACATGCGTCTACACTGATGTTGTATGTTATCTCTATTTTGAATCTTGCTTGTATTTCCCTTGAGCGGCTGCACGCAATACTTTGCCCACTGAAGCATCGTCTTCTCGGAAACTGGATATACGTAATGGCGATTTGTGCCATGTGGAGTTTTTCTGCTTTGCTTGTATTCGTTCCGCTTATGTTATACACAGCCGAGAAATGGAATATTAACTCAGAGTCACTGTACCATAACATTCTATCTTCGTTATGTTTATTCGTTTTTTTAGTGATTTGTGTCCCGTACATTCTCATTTATATAAAAGTTCGTTGTGGACCTAATCTGCAACATCACGGTGCAGCTAACAGAGAAAAACAGATGACTTTGACCTTGGTCGTTGTCACAATTGTCTCGTTAGTAACATGGCTGCCAGGAGTAGTCTTCCTCATTCTCGTGTACAATCAGATCATAAGTTTCCATAAAATGGCCTTTGAGTGGAAATTCAACATCGTAGTTGGTTTTACTGTGATGGCAGTGGCTAATTCGTTAGTTAATCCTATTTTGTATGCCGTAAGGATGGCAGAATTCAGAAAAATTGTCTGCCAACTTTTCCAAAGATTTTCAAGACGCAGAGAAACTCACGACATCATCCAGTTGAACAACAGAAATATATAGAGTCTAACTTACAATGCTGGAGGTTTTTAGCAAGGGGGCACTGAACTGATTTGTAACCAGTGCGCGCCATCTTGGCCAGTAATATAAGAAAACAGGGGAGGCTTAGGGACAGAGGGAAACAGCGTCCTTTAAGTAGGTGTAAGGCCAATCGAAGAGTGAGGAAGGTGGAGAGGGAAGATGCGCCTAACCGCAATCGTTTTGCGGTTAAGGCTGTCTACGAGTCTCTGATTGGTAAGGATTCACTTCTGCCTGTCAATGGTCTTTCTCTTTTGGCCGTTCCCTGAGAGAATACCCAACGCTAGCTTTTGTCATAGTTCAAATTATTCTCGCATTTTGATTGGTTCTTACTTGAGATTAATTATAGGATGTAGTAGATTTCTGATAAGGTAACTCGTAGTAATCTTGTGTTCATGAGACTAGAGGCTAAATGAACCATAAGATACCGGTTTTCGTATTAACCTGTAGCCTAGTTAGGACAGTGTAAATGAAAGAAGAATTACAGTTTACCTTTTCGAGAAAAACTTGACTCGTGTAGTGGTATGATAATAAATTATGTTTTATTATTTTTGTAAAAGAAAATGCACCTTTGAAATAGGTTAAACGTTCTTTCAAAAAATCTCCTGAAAAGAAATCTTCGGTTTTCTTCAGTTATTTTCCTTCGTGTATGGTCTCTGTAATAAACTTCAACCTTTTCTTTCACAACGATTGTAAGCTGAGCAAGGCGCAGAGAGAGTTTGGTGACCATGATTTGGTCTACATCTTTGTACTGTGAATATAACGTAATTTAACCCTTGGGTTGCAAAGATGTATCGAATAAACTATCTATCTATCTATCTATCTATCTATCTATCTATCTATCTATCTA
>CM042746.1:45580348-45585348 GCA_022496165.2 Catalaphyllia jardinei
CTATCTATCTATCTATCTATCTATCTATCTATCTATCTATCTATCTATCTATCCGTCCCTACGAATTGCCCAACGAGCTCAAAACTGTTTTTAACTTTAATTTTGGGACAAGTCTCTGCGACTTCTCGTTCTTAGGCCATCGTAGCCTGCGACTTGTTACTGAAAATGCTTTGTGTGAGCTGTTAGTTGGGCAAGTTCCTGGGACCTGCTTTTCCCTTCGTGAAAACTTTTCAGGGGACCAGTTGCAGGGAATGGACGTAGGTACTAGTGCGTTCGTAAGTGCCTACCTTAAACGTTCAACTTTTGTTGTTGTCACGGGCAACTGCCTCCGTTCCCAATGACAGTTTGCCGGCCTCCGACGTCATTGGCAGCAAAGTGCGTATAATTACAGGCGACGATATTGTTACCATTGGAAACGAGGAAAGTTGCCAGTGGCAACATCATAATTTTAACGGCCCAAAACTACGTCACCAAAGCTCCATCGCGCCTTGCAGCTGATAATCGTAGCTTACTTATGCTGTTACCTGTTGTCCACTTCCATAGAACCACAAGCTACACACCCCTTGCTGAACCCAGAATAATGATGAAACATCAATCGGTAAGAGAAAGTTTATTTGACTAGGAGCAGGAAAAAATCTCGAAATTGGAAGCATGAGCTTTTCGCAACGCTTCTTGTCAGCCTTTTAGTTTTTGATAACTGGCGCCCCCCCCCCCCCCATCTCCCCGAGTAACAAGGAAAATTTTGGGATCTACCCTTTCCCCTTACTCTGTATAAAGCCCTGCTTAAACTCCTGGACTCCAAGTAGTCACAAGTCGATCTTGCGTAGAGCTTGTATTGAGTGGCCAAACGGGCTCTCAAGTTTCCTCGCAAGTTGGAATAGACTCATTCCAAGGCAGACAGATCCTTGATTTCATTGGCTAATGGGTTGCTATAATTACGAATGGATGTCACCCAACTCGCGTTGACTAGGGTTGCGGTCGGTCAAACAATGAAAAGCTTGCGTCGTCTTGTGTACCGGCAAATTTCATCTCGACCAAAGTGAGCGCAAGTCAACGCAATTGCACGTAAGGCCTGACTCTTAAGTAGTCCCAAGTAGCCACCAGTTGAACTTGTGTTGGGTGACCCAACGGACTTTCAAGTTTCCTTGCAAATACACGCAAGTCCCTAAAAACATTTCAAGGCCAATATATCATGCATTTCAATGGCCTATAGGTTGCTATAACAGCGGATGGACGTCACGTAACCTGCATTGGTTTGGGTTGGGTTGCCAAAAGAACTTGAAAACTCCATCAACTTACGTGCAAATATGATCTCAACCAAAGTGAGCTTAATCAGTAAGTCATCTAAAATCAATGCAAGCGCACCTAAAATCTGGCCAAATAGAGTCGCAAGTAGATCCAAGGCGGAGAGAAGGGATATAGTCCTTCAGTGTCAGATCGGACTTCAAAGAAGCGTTGTCTGAGTTGAAGTAAGGTGACTTGAGTAAAAAGAGATCAGAGAGCCATCAAAAATGCCGTTACTTCGAAAACGATCTTTGCAAGCGAGGTAAGGGACTTCGAAATGTTATTTAGGCCCGGTTCAAACGTCGAACTTTACATGTGCCGTACCTAATAATTAGATTCGTCACATGTAAAGTTCGGCGTTTCAATCAATTAGGTTCGGCAGATTTGTATTTGGGTCGACCTGCCGTTGTATTCGGCCGGGCTTGTCGAATACAACGGCAAAAGATCGACTTCGTTTCATACGTCGAACTTTTTCATGTGCCGAATCTAATGCATACATTACGAATACATTGAATAAACTAATTTTTACCCAGAGTTCTGCACATTTCCTATTTTTGTCATGCGTACACAGCTTGTTTTGATCTTTTGGGAAAAAAATGGCGGGAGGAGCGGGAACTGATATGTATTCCTCTTGCTTCGAGGGCACGAAATGACACCTACTTGAAGTGAATAATCCACTTCTGTAAGCGGTGTTCCGTATGAAAACGAGCGCGGCGGGTTGGAAAGCAGGTAGTTCGGTGGCGCCCTATGAGTCATGCTTTTGAGAATACAAAATAAATTAATCCTGAAGGAAACCGATGGAAAAACAAACTGGACGAGGACCTGTGATGTTCCCTTGGAAATAAGCAATCAAATAGAAGTCGAACCAAATTCAAGACTGACTGAAGAATGACTGACTGAAGAATGGAAATTAGCTATGGACAATAAACAAGTAGTTGGGATACTCTCCACCGATATGAGTAAAGCTTTCGACTCATTGCATCCAGCCTTATTGATCAATAAGCTAAAAGTATATGGTTTCTCAGAGCAAGCACTCCGTCTCATGCGATCGTATTTCATAAATAGACAAAACAGGGTAAAACTAAATTCAGTGGTAAGTGACTGGAAGGGTATGAGAAGAGGATGTCCTCAGGGCTCATCCTTTGGTCCTCTTCTATGGAATATATTCCAAAATGACTTGACATATCAAATAACAGATGCAAGTCTCTCAATGTACGCAGACGACCACCAGATTTATGTTGTTGCTGAATCAATAGCCGAAGTAGAGCAGACTTTGAAAAACGAGGGTGTGGTTATATCAAGATGGTACAATGAGAACTATCTTAAGGGCAATCATAAAAAGTATGGTGCAATGATTTTGAGTAACAGGGATATAGAGGATGCAGCAATTAATGTCAAAATTGATGGTGAGAATGTCGAATCTAAACCTTTCCTTAAGCTTCTTGGAGTGACACTTGACAGTAGACTGAACTATAGTTCACATATAAGTGATATTTGTAAGAAAGCAGGAAGCAAAGTAGGTGTTCTTAATCGACTAAAGAAACTGGTTCCTACCCATGCCTTGCTTCAGTTGTACAAGGCTGGGGTGCTACCGAATTTAACCTACTGCAACATGGTCTGGCATTTTTGCAGAGCATCAGACACTAAGAAGCTAGAACGGGTACAGGAACGAGCCTTGCGTGCTGTATTCAGTAATAAAACAGCAACGTATGAGAAGCTTCTTGAATGGGCAAAACTACCGAGTTTAGAAAATCGAAGATTACAAGACATTTTAATTTTAATGTATAAAGTAAAGCATAATTTAGTACCCAAGACTATGATTGACATTTTCCGTATCTCAAATAGTAAATACAATTTACGTAACAAAGACTTCTCTATCCCTAGAGTTAACACTACAAAGTACGGTAAACATAGTATCCGATATCTAGGACCCTATTTATGGAGTAAAATGAATATTAGCTTACGTCAAAAAACGAGCCTTAGAGCATTCAAAGATGCAATTCCAGGAATGAATGTAAAAGGATTATTGGACGGGAGCTGCAATTGTAAAGTGTGCCAGTCCTGACCGAGATGTCAAATTTTAGGCCCTTTTTAAATTATATATATTTTTAACTAACTTCGTAATGTTAGTAGGATAGGTTTAGCATTGTAAATAATTTTACTCTTTTTACAGTTAATTGTAAACTTATTTAAATTTGTAAATTTTAATCTACTGATTTTAGCATTTTAATTGTAATTTTATTGATTAATTATCATGATTGATTAGTTTTAGCTTAATTAATTAGCTTTAATTTTTTTGTGTCCACAATTAGCTCTTAGCTTAGAGCTAAATACATATTGACAAGTTAATAAAGGTTATGTATGTATTTATGTAAAATTATTTAGAAAACAGTCCTAAGAAAGCTCGCGCGCTGATTGGTTAAAAATTGTGTTTGTATGACTCGATGGAGACACAGAACTAGCCCGCGCTGTCACGGAGTGACGTAGTGATGGCGCGAGCAAAGAGAATTTACATTTTGATAATCAAAGTTAACAAGTTGTTTTCCTTTTTCTCGTCATGGTGTTTTCTAAAAGAAATAAAAAAATATGTACTCCATGTTTCTATCGAGTTATACAAACTCTCGTGAAAGTTTGGGAGAACTCAAAAAAGCTGTGGAAACACGAGCCGCGGGCGAGTGTTCACGCAGCATTTCTCGTTCTCCCAAACTTCCACTCGTGTTTGTATAACTCGATAGAAACACGGTACAGGTTTTCCATTTCTTAAATATTTCGGAGTTTATTACAACTTAATTAATGGCCCAAAGTCATATAAAAACTAGATAAAATACTGCCATGTGATGCTAATTTTTCGCGGAAGTTTATTTTTGTGAATCGAGGATTTTTTCGATTTTACGGGAACTAATTTTTGTGATTGTAAAAGACTGGTTTAATTTTCTTGATAGCTATCAATGTTTGCGATTTTCCGGAAGTTGTATTTAATTGAAATTAAAACATTTTCGCGTTTTCAATTAAACTGCAAGCGAAACAACCTATGTAGAGATGTGGCTGAATACAGTAATCCAGCCAATAACTAGTGTTAATCTATCGCGATCAAAAGGGAGCAACAAGTTATTTGTGATAGTTGTATGTACACTTTTGCCAGTGGAGGAGTAATTTTTTGAGGGAACTATTTAGGGGGATCGTGGAAATTTAGCCTCACGTGGTATACTGTAAGATAAAAAAAGAGAGAGAGCAAGAAAACAAAAAAGAGGCCATGATTAAGGGTAGTCAAAAAAGACACATTGATCCTCATGCAAGGCAGACCACCTTAGAGAAGAAGTCTGTGGAGGAAGAAGGAAGCCTTTTTAATTTTTAAGCTTTATATAAAATAATATAGCGTTATATCAATTATTGAGTATAACGTATTATTACTCGCACCAAGAAATATGATCACATTAAGCCTGTCCTAAACCAACTGCACTGGCTTCCAGTTAACCAGCGCGTTAACCATAACATACTACTTCTGACCTTCAAAGCGCTTAATGGCCAGGCCCCTAGTTACATTACTGAACCATTAGAGCCCTATAAACCAGCTAGGAATCTGAGATCCTCCTCTAAAAACCTCCTAAAAATACCACTCGCCAAGCTATTAAGCTATGGCCATAGGTGTTTCTCTTTTCCAGCACCCACTTTATGGAACTCCCTCCCCGACTTTATCAGACAGAGTAGTTCATTAC
>CM042746.1:45587848-45620348 GCA_022496165.2 Catalaphyllia jardinei
AGTTTTTGACACCGACTCGACATTAAAAGTGCACGCGCTCAACTATGCAAATTAGCTACTTGTAAGCGACAGATTTTCCTTTCAGAATTCAAACTTCTGCAAACTGGACAAACAGGTAGAAAGAATAAGAAACTATCGAAAGCAGAAATTGGTTATGATTAAGCATTGTTCTGAGAAACTCACAAATTAACTCGATACCAGAGAGAAGAGCTTTCTTGCATAAACTTTATTCATATTTCAAAAGCTGACGCGTACAACTAGTGCGAGAAGATCTTACTCATTCACAGCGCGAAATTTTAAGTCCTGTTTCCATCCCTGAAAACTCACCTTTTTCAATTGCCTCCGAACAAAAAATGCAGCCAAAAAAGTTGCTGATTCACATCGAAGTGAGTTTCGTGTAATTTCTTTAGAAATCTAAGTTCGAGTGTAAGTAAGTGGAATCTCCTTGTTTTAGTAGACCCCAATCTACTGCATCACACCTTTTTGGTCGGACCCGTTCGTTTCACCGCCCTACGTACAAGCGCCCTGCTGCTGCTTACTGGTTGCTGCCGAAACGCTGATGGAAAGGAAACTCTTAACGGCACTTGATGATGAGGGGAAAACGACCTTCAGGGATTTCTTTGTCGAAAAATAAGTAATTTTTGCCCTTTTTCCCCGATTTAAATAAAACCTACTTTATTAGAACGAATCTTCGCCTACTTTACTTTTTGGGGGCTTGTTGAACCGGCGTGAACAGTTCCCGCCAAGATTTCGCGAGCGACACTGTTTTTCCATCAGTAGTTACTGAGCTAAGCCATACACTTATGTGCAGAAACGCAGGTTAATGAAATTCAATGATCTTTTATGAATAAGCATCACAAAATTCATATTGCTTCATATCTGACAGAATTATACGTGTTGAGGTCAATTTTAGGAAAAAGGACACTTTGTGACGGCTTATCATAACGAGCATGCATCTCATTAACCTGCATTTAGCTAGGTCAGCAGGCCCGGATGAGGGGTTCAACTGTCGAGATTCCTGGATTGGCCTAGTTTTGATTTTGCCAGCGTTTACTGAGGTTCACTACTGCGTTTACACGATTAAGCATTTCGTTTCAGTAAAGTTAAACCAAAAGCCTAGCAAACAACTTTAGGGGCCACTTACTTCATACAATGACCGATTTTTAAACGAGCAGCCCTGGAGACTAGCATTGTGTTGCGCAGGGTGAGGGTCCAAACAATATGGCGTCTGTAATCAACACTCTCATCAAATCTGTTGCAGTGATTAAATCGAATGGAGATGGGAGCCACTATAACCAAAATTGCTTTATGATTCATACTGTCAAATTGTCATCCTCTTGACTGATGGGAAGCGGTAGCTCAAAAAGGACTTTGCAGACAGTGACAGCCAGTGGAAGGTCAAACGACAATAACGCAACCATTAAGAACATTACTTCCATGACAGAAAATAGCCAGGCACATAGAGGAAAATCTACAAAAAATTCTGAGTCTCAAAACGGAGGCTTGAAGGATAAACCTGTGTTGAATAACTGCGATGCAAATAAAGTTGAAACGGTGGCTTTGCCTGCTTCTCAAAAGGACGAAGACATCACACAAGGTGTTGATATGGAATCAACTTTGCTATTAACTTCGTTCACCGAAAAACGTCCGGAAATCGAACCCCGGCTGAAAGCCACCATGAAACATTATCACGCTTTGAAAGACGCATTGGACAGTGGTAATCTGATGATATCGATGTTACTTGAGCATGCCAAAGCCCTGATCGATGTGTATTCAAAATGTAAGAAGCGCTCTAATAAGACTATTGTGACAGACTTTGCGGTGGCTTTGGGAATTTCGAAGCTTGTTTACGACATAATCGTTGATCGTAGGACTAATTACCCGGAGGTTACAACATGGGATAGGAAACCACGCAAGGAACAGGAAAAAGAACAAGACAATCAGGGTGAAGAGAATGAAGATACGCCAGAGGATGATGAAAACCAGGTACATGTAGGTTAAGTTACAAAATTGGATTATCTGTACTAAATCTTGAACCGCAGTGACCCTCGATTATCACTCAATCGACATCTTGATAAACACCAGATCAACATATTGATTGATACTCGGTCAGCACTCAATTAATATCTCAATCGACAGTTGGTTTACAGTCAAAAAATCTTTGCAGACATGCCATCATTTAGTGTTGATTGATATGTATAAGTCAGTCAACACCCTTTAAACAGTCAATCGTCGATCAAAGTGTCAGTCTAGTGTTGACCGAGTATTGATCAAGATGGTTACTGAGTGTCAATCACAATGTCAATTAAGTGTCAATTAAGGGTATATATTGATTGACACTTGACCATGGATGTGAGTTAAGTACACATGATCACAAAAAGGTAACAATGTAGATGTATTTCTAATTAGTGCCCATCATACAACTTTGTTTACAGTCTCTCAATGTTCAACCATGTTCCAGTCACCTTGAGTATTAATGCTATATGGGATTTGTCTTTAGATACGACAGGATTTCACGCTCCCAACCTCATTTTGTCTAATTGCGAAAGTTAAGAAACATAACTGCTAGTTTACCAGGCTCAAGAGACTGGCAAAAATTCAGCCTATTGGGAATAAGAGTTATCTCTTCGAGTGCACCCTAAGGGATACTAACAGCTAAGAATAGCCTGTGGTTGTTTGTCATGAATGTCCTAAGTGACACCAGAATCTATCCCTGGCCTTTTTATATAAGAGTACCCCTTTCAGGAGCAAAGGTACATGTAAGGGATAGAGTGGTCTGCATTTAATCCCTGGCAGGGGGAAATGGGTGGGGATTTTGGGCAAGACATATAACCCTCCATGCCCCTGTCATCTTCTTACCTAGGTATAGATTACATGTAAATGGCCACCAGCTAGTAGGTCAGAAGATGAATTATTGCTCAAGTTTTTGCTAACTAAATCATTCTTGCTCAAGAAAAGGGGGTTAATTTCAATTTGTTGGAGCTCTAGTAAGAGTAATAATGTTTCATTTCCATGGCAACGACAGATGTTTCTGTTACTTTACTACTACTTTATGGTTACTACTTTATGGCTACCATGTTGGTGGCCCTTTGAAGGGCACTAACCTTGCATCCCCTTGCAAAGATCTATAAATTTGCATTGGACACTTTTCCGCACTGACCCAAATCTTTGCAAAGTTGTTTGTATATCAATCATCTACAGTATCATATCCCAGCTTCTACTGACTTAATTTAATGAATGGTTGTGATTTTTATTTTTAATGTGTGACAGTGCAAACCAGCCAAATGCAATGTTATGCAGTATAATGCAGATTTTATCTTTAGCCTTTACAATGCATGGCATGGATCTCATTGCAGAACCAAGAAGTAAATATACAAGATAGGTCATCCTGTGGGGAAGAACAGGTACAGGAAGGAATTCAGCAAGAGGGGAATGACGATAACCCTGCAAGTCATGGGAGTCAGGTATGCAGAAGCTTATATTCCACCTCAAATAAATTATTGGTAATTTTCTGGTAGCAACATTTATCATCTACATATTTTCTTAATATTTAGGCTTGAGCTATATACAATGTACATTGTACATAGTCAGTCTTTGAATACATGCCCCTTGCATGTAGGATAATTGCTCAGAATGATCTTACAATTATTTTTTTTTTCTGAAAGGGTCAAGTGAGTGAGTTTAATTTACACATTTCCATCCATTGAGACAATTTATTGCTTTCAATGAATTGATTATCTTTGATGACCCATTCCACACTATTCATTGTCTTGCAGTGTTCATACATGCATGTGTTGTATTGTTTGTGATATGTTTAACAAATTGGCATCAGTTTTTCATGCATCTGTCAGTCCTGTTATTGATCATGATTTTTGTGAAAACATTGTCAGAGTAGAAGTAGCTATGGATGTACAGGTGTATAAAGCAAATACCTGATGGAACCTGAAGCTACTTTGACAATGTTATGACAAAATTGATTGCCCGCATCAGGAAAGACATGAAAGATGGATTAATGTTAATATGTTAAATGTATTAAATTGTATCCATAACATTGAGTAGATTATAAATTTGTCTGTCTGCCTAATTTGACCATGGGAATTAGTCAATGAGTGCACAACAGTTTTGCACTTATTGTTAGCTAAAAGGTGTCTATTTCCAACCTTATTTTTGCAGCAGTCTGAAGAATATGATGAAGAGAAAATAAATACATTGAAAATGTCACAGGATCTTATTAATCACCTGTTAGCTGCACTTCTAAATTTTTCGGACCTTCATGATGAGTTCTGCTTGATGTGCAGTGAAGTTGGAATAGTACAGCTCTTTATTGACATGGCTAAAGATCTCCAAGATTCAGTTCCATACCATGTGAAATTTGTGGTAGGTATCAATGTGTGGCTACAAAAAGCAACCTGGGAAGTCATTGGGAACTTCAGCATACAGCCCTGGTAGTTCCAGAAAACACCCATACATGTACCTCCCGGCCACAAAAGGAATTTTTTTTATTTTAAGACCCAATCCCCATCCCTCTGGAAATTCCAATTAAACCTCCTACATTCCTTTACATTTTAAGGGGTTTACCAAATCCCTACCAACCCCAGGGCCGGGTTGTTCAAAGCCCGATTTAGCTAACCCAGGGTTAGCGATAATTTTGATTTCAGTTTTGTAACTTTTTAGTGAAATGTTCTGTTTATATTGCTTTCCCTTCAGTTTTGAGCTGCAGTAATCTCAAACTACACCAAATGTTAGAGTTGAAAAACATTCTTAAACAAGAAAACATAATGCTTCAGTTAACATTTAACCCTGGGTTAACCTTAATTGGCTTTCGAACAACCCGGCCCAGGAGGGGTATGGATGTTTCCTAGAACAGCACAATACTTTATGAACTCAAGGTAAAGTGGAAGTTTCAAGAGAGAGTGTTAAAACTATCAGAGGAATATAAACCCGATACCTAAAACAACATAGGTACTGCCAATACTTGAAAAGGCTTGTAAGGTTGTAGGTTTTGATTTTGTCAAAATTAGGAGATCTTGGTTAAAACTGTGATAGAGAATTAGCATTCTGTGGGAGACCAACTTTCAACAGTTGTAGCCTATGACTTGCTCAGACAGTAAAATGAGATATAAATCCAGTCACATTGTCTGGAAATTACTATCAGTGTTTGGCTCATCAACCCAGTATGGTGAATCCAATTAATATTTGCCTTTCCAAAATTTGAGCATTCTAATGTCTGGGTAGTGGAAATGTTAACAAAACATAATTAAATTATATGCAGTATGTAATGTTGTATTATGACTTAATTAACATGAATTTTTTTTTTTATCTAACAGAATCCTAAAACACAGTATCTCTCAAAGTACACATCACGGGGCAAAATGCTCTCTAGGACCTTGGGGAATCTTCATAACTTGTCGAAACGTGTGCCGATAAGGACAGACTTTGCCGCTTGTCAGGCAGTGAATGTGCTTATACCACTTCTCAAAGCAGAAGTTGCACTTTTCAGTGCTAAGGCCTTGCTTGTGTTAGCCTGCTTGATTGATGAAGACAACAATCATTTGATTATGGCAGATGAAGGTAAAGTTCATTGGGCAATGAATTTCTTTATTTTGAATGTGGTTCTTTCTCCCCTTACTGTAAAGTACAGAGTTTGTTCTGTTGACATGTATACAGCTGTTTCAAGAAAGGTTATCCTACAAAAGTGTAAAAGCGTACGCGACAATGTCGAAAGGTATTATGGGTAATGCTGGCCAACGGTTGCCTGATTGAAGCTTAAGGCATTTTATCGTGACAGACGAAAACAACACAAACACGCTCCGTTTTCAAAATGTTTTCCGTCTACACTTAAACACAGAAGCCGGCGTGTTCAAATTCCTCCGTTTTAGAGAGCGTTTTTAAAATGTTCCGTTTTCGTGTCGGATTGGTGTAGACGGTAGACCTAACCGTAGAAATAAAACCGCGTTGCCAAATTTCTCCAGCGTAATGAGTAAGTGTGGACGCGGCCTAATCTCGTTCCCAGAGCCCCTTGGAACGAGGTTGGACGGGGCCTTATTCTGAATGCACTAATAGTGTTTTGGTGACTTTTTGTAATTTCGTGTACATCAGTGATTATTTTGAAATGACTACGCCAGCCATACTCTCAAAAAGCCAACTTTTCAGGTCTTGCAAGTGGGAATGCATGCTGGTTATGATATACAATGTACGTGTACATGTATGCTAACGAAAAATGATTTTAAAGTCATTAAACTGACAGGTTATCAATTTACGCTACTTTGTGTATTATGCAATTTCAGAACCAATCAAGTTTCTTACAAGCATTCTGAAAAAAGCCATTGGATCATCCACTCACAGATATTTAGGCCTTTCTGCTTCGGAACTTGCAGAAGGGCTGACGCAAATAGCAGTCAATGATAACAACAAGAAAACGGTAAAAATTAATGTCCCTCTGTAGTTCGAAGTAATTTGCAGATGGTTTGTCTGATAGGTGCCTGGTACGCTGACTACAGTACATGTACAACTGAATCAAAGATTCATGTACGCCTCCTAGACTTGGTGGAATCCTTTCTCTCCCTGGGTGAACCAAAAATAAATGTGGTGGTTATGTTTATGCGATTTTTTTGTCGAACACCGGTGCACATGTTGGCCACAGTTACATGTAGGCTACGTGTACTGGCAAAAGCTATATCCTACATTGAGAGAAAACAAGACAAAACAAACAAAAAATAATAAGGAGAACGAAAAAACAGAAACACTAAATTCACCGCTACTGAGGTCAGTTGAAAGTGTAGTATCTAATTGGGTATTGCATGTACATGTATACATGTACAAATCGTGTTGTTGTATTTCAGATTGCTCAGTGCGGAGCCATTCCAATCCTTGTCAAAATGTTGCAAAATGCTAAAGGCGATGAGGAGAAACTGAGTGCGTGCAATACATTGTGGACCTTGGCGTTTGATGGGGACAACAAAAAAGAAATAAATAACGACGATTATGCTATTTTTGAGCTGAAAAAACTCCTGACGTCAGAAAACAGTCAAATAAAGAGAGCTGCCGCTGGTGCATTGTGGGAATGTGAAGGAAAAGAGAAACACGCAGAGGAGAAACAACACTCAGACAGTCTGCAGCCAGCGACAGGTGCGCATGTCCGGGAGACTAGTAACTTAGTTAACAACGATGGACACTTTGTAATGTTAGTTATGGAGTAATCAACCTCTACTATTATTAAAATACAAAACAAAATAGAACACTGCGGATGGGTAGAACAGTCAGTAGGTTCCCTCCATAATAAAATGCTGGCACTTTATTGACCTTAAAAAAGGTTTGTTTGCATAGGAAAAGCTCTTTGTTGCAGTACAGTATTAACAAGTCGTGTGTTATCTTAGGCTCAATTACCCGAAAAATCTAAATGACACATCTTCGTTGAGAGTGTAGCCGATGTTATCAATAATGCTGCTTTATTAACCTTGGTCATAAGTATTTATATTTTCTTTTAGACACCAAGCACGTAATGATAAGTTACCAGTGGGATGTTCAAACACTCGTGATTCAGTTAAAAAACAAGCTACAGGCGGACGGCTACAAGGTTTGGATGGATATTGATGAGATGGGCGGATCTACACTGGAGAGTATGGCTAAGGCTGTGGAAAATGCCAGCGTCGTGTTGGTCTGTGTGTCTCAGAAGTACAAAGAGAGCCCCAACTGCCGATCAGGTAAATAGAATTACATGCAAAATATGTATACCATAAGCTAAACGATTTATTGTTATGAAAACCATAGCAGTAGTTAAAAGAAAACAGAAACTTTGTTTCTACTTCCTGCAAGCATAACAGCAAAAAAAAAGAAACGAAACAAACACAAGAACTCCCTCCGCGAAACAAACGTTGAACAGTTACAATACTTTACTTTGAACAATCAAGTTCTACTTCCTTTTAAATCGTCTAATCACTAAGGACCTGGTTGCGGCTGTTCAATCTTGGCGGGAAAACATCCCCACTGGATTAAAAGTGACCTTCACTGTTAGCCAATCAACATGCAACATCTGTCTATGGCGTCCAATGACTTTTCATTCCCTCATTTCTTTTTAGCAGTGAACTATTTTAACGAAATTTCGTTTGAACCTGTATCCCTCAATGAATTTAGAAGCAGAGTACACATTCCAGCTGCATAAAGACATCATTCCATTGATGATGGAAAATAAATACCGACCTGACGGATGGCTTGGCTTTATAGTTGGCTCCAAATTCTGGATTGACTTCAGCGAAAAACAGAAACTGGACGTGAACGCGGACAAGCTAGTGAGGGAACTGGGAAACAGAGGGAAAATCTCTGTCCAGGGAACTGTTGTTCAAGGTATTAAAACTTCACGGCTAATGACAGTTTGTGAGTAGAATTAGCTAAATCCTTTGCCGAGAGGTGGCTACGAATGTAATCTTCCTAACGAATCAAAGATTTTTTTTTCCAACATGATCTTATTCAATTGTTTTAAAACTGCAAACATTTACATAAGGAATTATCTAATAAACTTTATAGTGTTGAGTAATGATCAGGAAGACCTTTGCTAACAAAACCCGGAACCAGATTACACAGTTACTTGCTGTAGTTTCAACTTGAGGTTACTCGACGCATAGCTTTTTGTATCTGAGATAAAGATGAAGAAAGAAATTTTTAATGCGGACACCGTAAGTCGAACCCGGTAACTTTTGTTCAAAATGCATTTACTTACTACTACACCCTAGTACTGTAAATACTGCAAACAAAAATATGTGTAATGGTATACAGTGTCAGGTGGAACTAACGGAGGGCAAACCGCGGACGTGTTATCCATATATAGTGACCTAACCTGGTCTTCGTGATTGGTACCTTTTTACCTACGAACGGAGAAAAGCATGTTTTCCCTTGTTTATGGTAACGTCCGGTTAGCAACACGTGTTTGACACTTGTGTGTTGTTCATTATAGAAAATCTTCCCTTCTTCGGGCCCAAGACTAAATAATTCCGCACCAGCCCATTCGTGATTCTTGTTCAATTGCAGCCGCGGTTGAGAATGTTGTTGATGCTCCGCCCCAGTCCTCCATCAGATCGTGGACCCACAGTGATGTAAAAAGTTGGCTCAAGGAAGTCGGATTGGAAGATAGGTCAGTAACTGAAGGACGACATGGCCTTGAAAGAGGTTATGAATGGACAGTCTGTGAAAACAGAAAGTAAAGGAGCTCTTCTTATGGTTGATGCTTTTGATTCCACACGCACCGTTTTCCTTGATTAACGGGCCATCGTTGATTATCCCCTCAACAGTCATGAAATTTAGAACATACAGTGTTAGCCTACCCATGTGTTGTACGATCAAAACTCTCTTATTTCTACCGATTACATCGTAGTGACTAGTGTAAGGCCATGTCAAAATTGAAATGTTTACATCTTAAATTCCTAACACTTTTTTTTCAGGTTGGATGCCAAAGCTGTGCAACGGTTAGATGGTCCGATGTTGTTGCGACTGCAAGATCTAAGAAAAGAAGTAAGCGCTACATTGTTATTGACTGATATAGCGTTTCTGACCAATATCTTTTAAACGCCCCCTTTAAAATGGTGATCCTCAAGCACCGACCTTTAGGCGAGAGAAGCAATGTTTGTGATTTACGATCAGGAAACACTTAGCTGTAGACTACGAGTTGTCCCTCTTTGGCTTAGTCCGTCAAGCGAGACACAAAAGAAACCCGCGAGAACAAATGGCCGTGCGAGATGGTTTTCTTTCTCATCTGGCTCGGCGGACTAAGCGAAAGGGGACAACTCGAAGTCTACCTCTGCTGTGTATGTTTATATTTTTGCTCGGGTAGAGTGCTGTTCATACTAAAAGAAGCCAGTGGTGTAGTGGTTCAAAATTAGCACAGCATAGGTTGGCCTTAGTGAAGCTTTTTCAGTAAACATTATTATTTCAGAATTCCTGTACACAGACTGTGTGGCCTAATGGATAGGGTTTGGACTTTGGATTCGATACCTGGTCAAAGTCACTGTACGTCACTTTGCTGTGTTTCGGGGCAAGACACATTACTCTTAAAGTGTCTATCTCTTTTCAGGAATGTAACTCGGCACCGCTTAATTACTAAGGAAACCTGACCAAATACTGGACGGGGTAGGGGAGGGAAGGTAATCTACGACGGACAAATGTCCGAGATGAAGACTGAGTCGAAATACTCTTTATGCTCTATAGTGAAGCACCAGCACAGATCAGCCACCAGCGCTCCTCAGAAACGTCAAACCTTGCATTGAGCCGTGATATCAGCACACAATTTCTCCTCATGGTTTTTCAGCCATTTCCACAAGTTATAGTTTGGAAAATTTACCTATATTCTGTATTTAGGCGTTTTTCCCTTTGGCGAGTCACGCGGTTCTCATTACACCACCTGCATCCTTCCCTATATATTTATAATTATAATTAATTATTTATAATTATAATTAATTATGTAATGAAGGGATTGGATCTTTGGAAATTGGAGCCTGTACTTATGGCAGAAGGTGAAGAATATTTATTATATTTTTTTCCATTGCAGACAAGTGCGGATTTCTTCTATACGTCAGTAAGAACAGAATTCAAACTTGGGAGCTTGTTCGATTTGCTGGAATTCATAGATGCGCTAGATAAACTGGTAGGATAGTCGTGTATCGAATCTGGAGCTAAATGTAGCCATCAGGGTCACTTCTTCTGGAAGCAGCAGCCAATATGGAGAGAATACACCAGCGTCACTTATAAAGAGATGTGCCCCACACTTGGCCAGAAGTGAACAGGCGATGCGCAAATACCCTCAGACTGGTGCCCTTAACTACGAAGTTCAAGTTTATTACGCACTATTCAAGTTGATACAATATAAGATGGCTTACAAAATCAGTATTGTTGTCTCTCTCGGAGAACAATTTAGCTTGCAGTGACAAGTTCAATTCCTCAGACAATCAGAAGATAACCGCAAGCAAATCCCATAACCGGTGACGTAGTTCCGTTCAGCGCTTCTGATTGGTCATTGTTGCTTGTAAGCGAAAACTGAAAACCGGTCAACAGCCAATCAGAAACAGTACAATGACGTCATCAGCGTTACGTCATGGTCGTGTAAAATGAATTTCTACAAGATAAGAAAGGAGCAAAAAGACACACCTAATTTACTCGGGGTTATCCTCTGGGTGAAAAAGAGGTCAAAAAGTTGCAAAATACTTAACCTAGCATAAGATAATATCTTGAATTTGTTGGGATCGAATTTCCTCAACTATAGATAAATCTGACAAAAACTATCGTGACCGCACTTACACAATTTATGTACTTTGTATAGTATAGTATAATTCTGAAATTAATTAAATTACGTACTTACGCATTGTAAATAACGGACATAAATTATGTACTTACACCAGGGAAGAGTCCCAAACTCACGATTCGACGAATAGATCAAATATTAATGATTTAATTTATGTACGCGTATCGAGTGAGACGTGACTGACTTTAAGTGCACGGTGTTGTGTTACACATTGGGCCGTTGAGAATTTGAGCGCTCTACAAGGCATTGTATGGAATGCACAGTTTGGGGAGAGGGTTGTATTTTAACGGAAATTTTTTGACTGTGCCCCCGTCCGTTAAGTGGCATTTGTCACGCAGGAGCGGTCGCTAATGTTGATTTCAAACTGAGCCGTAGTTCATTGGATGGTCACACGATACGCCGGAAAGTCGAAACCTCCAGCAGTGAAGCAAAAATCGTTCGAATTGGAGCGGAAAGTTTTAAGATTTTTCCAAGCCGACTGGAAAAGGGGACCAATGGACTATCCTTCTTTGCGTCGGAGGGAAAAATCGAGCAGCGGAGTCGAATTTCGGCGAAAAAACGGCCTCGCGGTTCAGGTCTTTCGAAACAGCAGTGTCCAGCCTTGACTTCGTCTATAGAAAGCTACGACAAGCACCTGAAAACCCCCCAAAAACGACGAAATAGGCCAAGTGGATAACAGAAATCAGGCAAGGTGAGTTTATTTACTTAATTTCATTAAAAAAAAGTAACATTTTATTTCATTGCGCGATTTTATTCTTCATTATTATAAATTCCATACAATGCCTTGTAGAGCGCTCAAATTCTCAACGGCCCAATGTGTAACACAACACCGCGCACTTAAGTTAGTCACGTCTTACTCGATACGCGTACATAAATTAAATTATTAATATTTGATCGATTCCTCGAATCGTGAGTTTGGGACGCCTGTGCTTACACACTAACTGAATTGAATTACAAAGTACACATTTTAACATATGCACTTGCACCAGATAATCGGCCAAATTCTTACTCTCGGTATTAGAGGTTAATGTCATTTGCTTTTCAAAAGACCCCCCACATTAGCCTCACTTTCGAGCTAGTCCTAGTCCTGTTCCGAGAACGCGAATAAAGCCCAGTGACAGTCCTATTTCGTTTCTAGGTCTGCCTCCATATGGTCACCGACAAGTAGATTTATGATTTACGGCAGTATACAGGGAGTGTTTACATTCGTTTGAAATATGATTAAAAAACAATCTTACCTTTATAGATCGTGTCTTCTGTTTTGTGGCGGCCACTTAATACGAGATCAATGGATCTTTTCCTCGATGCAGTGGCGATTTTAAATTCTATTGTTTTAAGTAGCTTTTATGAGATATTCAGTGGGCAAACACGCATTTGCCCCCTGAGCATCCCATAGCTCTTTGAAACAATAGAATTTAAGATGATCGCTGTGTTGTCGAAAAGGCCCATTGCCTATGTCGCTTGAAGCTCCAAGAAAAATGATATATCAACTCTGGCACTATGCTGACCGGAGGTTTCAGCTCGTGGTGCCGTTTAGAGTTAAACTTCTAGTGTGTAAGGTTTTGCCTCGCTGACTTGTCCGACCAGCGCGGTTTTGTCGTTAGGAAGCACGCAAAACGTCAAGTGTTAATTTTCAGTTTTTCCCTATTGCCATTTCTTTAAAATCGGATTTTGTGTGTGGAACTGAGTCTGTAATTTCCGCTTACTGTTGTCTCACTGCTGTTTGTAGTGATGCCTGCAGTCTGCGACCGAAGGTACGGACTCATTCTAGAGAACCCAGTCTTTTCTAGGTCTGTCTGGGGACTAATTTCTCTCGAAACAGAGCATCGCACAGACCATATAAAACGCATATCATTTTTCTGTGTTTCTAGTAACGCCAGGGCACAAATGTGTGAGGATAGTCCCCATATTCCCAGATGTCGCGATCCTATTATCAGCGCCAAGAACCGCGATATTTGGGCTTCCCGTCAAATTTGACAAATCTTATTGGTTGTGAATGGGAAAGGAATTACCTGCGGGCCGGCTAGCGCACGCGATTTTCGTATTGATCAAAAGGTTCGCGATGTATTTAAACGAGAACGTAAAGTTTATTTTTCCTAAAATCTATCTAAGAGGACAAAAGTTTTTTAAGAAAGTGATTCCTTGCGCCCTTTTTTTATGAGATAGGCCGGACACGCTGCTGTACTTGAAATAATTGTCGAGAGACGTGTATGGCCAAATTGTTCTTGCGTTTTCCAAGGCAAATGCTTTTCTCTTGCGATGTCGGCGTGTGAACGTGGAAGGGGTAGGGGAGGCGAACAGCGAGAGGAGAAGAGGAAAGAACGTTTCTCTTCTCTCTCAAACCCTGTTTCCCTCCCCCCGTCTTATGCCTGCAACACAGGCTGGTACGTGTTTACTTTTTTTTATCATTTCACGGTGAAGCTCCCGCAGGACCCGGTGCTGATCAAAGCGTTGTGCAAAGGTAACTTTGTGCCATTTGGATGAATGAGTAGTTTAAGCCTCATTTTACATATTTACCTGCACTAGCAGCATCAGAACGAATATAAACATTTCTATTTCATGCCCGGCTTTTAACCTCGTGATCTACTTTGTTGTCGCATAGAGAAAGA
This sequence comes from Catalaphyllia jardinei, assembly GCA_022496165.2. Lineage (NCBI taxonomy): Eukaryota > Metazoa > Cnidaria > Anthozoa > Scleractinia > Caryophylliidae > Catalaphyllia > Catalaphyllia jardinei. Next base: position 45,601,745 of record CM042746.1, read on the forward strand.
TTAATCACACAACCTCAGCCACAAATCAAGTCAATCGACGAGGTATGAGGTCTAGCATGTACAAGCTTTGAATTCAATTTTACTATTTTTTTTTCTTCTTATGATGATTAAGATTGAATTCTGCATGTGTTCGCTTGGCTAGCAACAAACAGCAGTAAATGGCCTCGCACAAACGCTTACTTTTTGATCGATTACACTCTATCAAATCACTCTGTTTGATTATGCCTGAGAAAGATTTATAGTAGTTTTTCTCGTGTCCTCAGTAAATGGTTTGTAAATTATTAAATTCCATATTAATTACACCAGAGTATCCTGCTGTTTTTCTCATCCTCGTCGTTTTTAATCATTATTTGCATAATTTCCAACCCTGTCACTTGTTTATGACTCCAATTTTCACGTGAAGACGAGATTAGCACAACTTGAGCCGACATAAGGCACTATACGCATAAAGCCCTTGTTGTAAATTGCGAAAAGGCTCCTCATCTGTAGAAACCTCAGCACAAATATAGTTTGCACAAATGAACTGAGTGGCATTTAGAATAAAAGCACCGAAATCGTGTATTTTACTTCAGCAAGAAGCATGGTTGCTTGGAAACAACCGTGTTTGTGACCAGAATGTTGATCCCTTTTGGTGCAAGTTTAATACGTTCATACATTTGCAAGTGTTAACTCGCTTAACACTCCGTATAGGAATCGTTCATTTATTGACTCTACTAACCCGAAGCAGTTGAAAGCTGGGTGCGCACGTGAATATTTTTCTTAGCCTGATCCGTCGTTGTTTTAACTCAAAAATCAATGATTCTCGCGGATAAATAAACAGGCAAAAAGGTTATTTCAAGATCATACTACCGACGTTTCAATCCGTCTATAAGCAGTTTTGTTTGTCGCAATCCCCTACAGTGTAGAACGGACCTGTATTTTGTCAATTTTTGGAACCCATTGTAATTTTAAAACACAAATTGTCAATCTAAATAGAGCAAGGTCCAGTTCGGATAACACAACATTTTAACTTTCAGAAACGTTAAGTGGCTGAACACAGTTTAACCAACCTTAGTAGAAAGCAGCATCAATCATCGAATAGCTTTTCCTGAAAACGTGCTGCTGCTAATCAATTGCCACCAAACAACAATTATCCAACGAAACCGTCGAATAAAAAGAGTTTCGGAAGACGAGCCTTTAAGCTCCAACAATGGAGTTGTAATGTCTAAGTCAGTCAAAGTGAGACCAGTTTTGTTAGCTTCGTTTTATTAATATTTTCTTTATTATTATTGTTATTATTATCATATTTTTCAAGAGACGACCATATCGTCTTCTTGTATAATTACTGATTATATATTTCTTATTTATTTATTTATTTATTTTTTGCTTTTTAAAAAAAACAAAGGTTTATTTCAAATAGCTTTTGACAAAAGTCTCCCCTAACCCCTAAGAGTTAACCGATATCTGTCATATAGAACTAAGCCTTTTTACTTTCAAATTGTGTTTCAAGCAAGGATCCATATACAAGTTCATGTTTTACCCCGGAATAAACAGCTTATCTAAGGTGCGTTTCAAACTTAACGATTTTCTCCGTTACATGTTTATGGACAGCTCATCTGTCTCAGTTGTCATCAAGCCCAGGCAAGCATTTCCTTAAAGGACTGACGAAACTTCTTATTTACGATAGAATAAATCAATGGGTTACTTGCAGAATTGAGAATATAAAAGAAGAAGCAAATTCTAAACATTACATGTGAGTATTTTACGAATACGGGGTCAGTAAAGTAAAACAAGGTTAGAATACGGAAGAGGTTTAAAGGAAAAACTGTGATGGCGAACACGACGACTACTGGCTTCATGATTTTGTTGAACCTTTTACTGCGTGATTTCACGAGGGTTACTTGGGTGGTTTTGATAGTTCCGCTGAAACTTTGCTCCGCCATCTCAAGATGAAATGATTCGCTCTTGCACAGCTTACGCTTGATCGTGCAATACGTGACAAAGATCAAGGACAACGGGATGACATAGGTAAACAGGGACATGGCGATGCTGTAGATGAAGCTTAATTTAGGATCAGGCCAAATTGACCGGCATATGGGCTTCATATCTGGTGAGTGATAGTACTTGTAAATAAGAACCAATGGCAGCGATATCCCAAGGAAGGAAAATACCCAGATGGTAGCACATATGAGTTTTGGCACTGCTAACGATTTAAAAGCCAGTCGAGGGACCTCGTCCGCCAAAATGCGACGCCTTTCGAATGCTATGGCGGCAATGGACCAAACGGACACGCCAAAGAAGATGTCAGTTAGTGGGAAAATATAACGACATGTGAATTCACCAAGCGGCCAGTATGTGAATTGTTCTCTGACCACACCAAGGGGGAAAGATATCAGAAGCGTTGCCAAGTCCCCGATGGCTACATTCCTGATTAATGTATTGGTAGGTGCTATGTTCAACGTGCGGTGCTTTGTAATGGCAAAGCAAACTGCGAAGTTTCCGATGATGCCAGCAACCCCAATTATGCTTTCAATGGTAAGTCGAAGGATAGTAAACCAGGCTGGCTCCATGATTATATCGACTGTTTGAATCGCTTGGGTCGTATTAGCACCTTCTCCGACAATGGTATCGTTGACGGACATCGTGGAATCGGCCAAACTGCAAGGGTTACAGAATGAAGCTAAGTACAGTTTCAATGTTCCCTGATCTTAAATAGAAAGGGCGGAACAGGTGCTAACCCTTTAAAACTGACTAACAATAATTGTTTGTCGAGTCAGTGTGTCCAACAGTTATTAGGTATCACAACTAGACTCCACCCACTGCGTCAAATATCCGTACTCAATCCCACAGAAACATTGAATATTAACAAGCACTACTGCATTTTAATTATCAAAGTAAACGATTAATTTTCTTTTATTTTCTAGACATGGTAAATTAATAAAAAAATAAAACATTCTCACCAGTGTTTGTGTTCAGCGCATAATTTCTCGATTTCCAAACGTCCTTTTCATCTTTCAAAGACTGCAAATAAAGCGGGGAATATGTTTTCTTTTTAATGTCATGAAGTCGAAAAGGGTTCTGAAAATAGAATTTTGATAAAAACTGTTATGAAAAGCAGTCATGAAAAAAGGTTTATAATTGATAATTTTGTGCATCTCTTTCCACTAAAAATGCCCTCAGGGCTAGGTATACAATAACTAGTATTTAACTTGTGTTCGTGACTATTTTCTCCCAATAACAGAATTGTTAAATGTCGATAGATAGAGTGGCACAGCTGTCAGATGTTGTTTAATCTACGTCTTTTAGTAAACTGGATTGTCAGTTAAACTTTACAATCCATTTGATTAAATTCTGAAATACCATTACCATAATTGTTCACCAGCTATATCCAGCATTAAACCACTTTCGCTGACAAGGTCAGTTTTTTTTACAAATAATTCACTTAGTTTCACTCTAAATTTGCCGGAAAGAAACAGAAGAGAAAAAAGTTGAAACACAGCGAGAGAGTATGCCCCTTATTACGAATTACGCAACGTGGAAAACAAAGAGAAAAGATAAGAATAGAGATTCACATTGAAATAAGTTGAGTCTCTTTTTTCCCTCGAGTGAGGGTGTTTCTCGATAATTTGATACAAGAAAAACAGGGATGCCAACAAATCAACACTGAGATGAACGTGATCTTACTCGTTTATCCATACAGAGCCCGCTCTTCCAAAAACTATCACACAGAATGTCCTCGCGTTGCATTTTACCCAATTCGTTTCACAAACCCATATGATGTTCATCTTAGTAAAAAGGGCGGTAGAAATCACACGGGGTGTTTTGTGTTGGTCTACATTATTGTCAAGGCTTGGCTGACTGATGCCAAAAAAATTCCGACATAAATGCACAAAAATATATATTGCGACGAACTTCCTACTGATTTGGCTATTTTATCTGATTAGCGCCGCACTTCTTGTGCGGTATGAAACTTGTTAGTAATTAAATGCCGCGCCATATCTTCTGGTGATCACATCACCTGAATTAGATATATTTTATTTTTACATTTTTTATATTTATATTTTTGTGTAAATATTATTCAAATACTTTTATTCTTTCCTCTCGATTTCCATCCCGTCACTTTTAGTATAAATCTACTAGTCTTTCAAAATTTCATCTAACTCCTTTTCACAGTCACTTGGAAATTCGCAAAGAAGCGGCCGTCATTTTGTTAGCAATAGCATTCAATAAGGCGTCTGTGTATGTAGAACAGCAAAGATTACGGTTAATTAACGTAGCCAATCAGAGAACGACAGTCGTAATAGATCGCTAGTATTTATGATAAGTAAGATACGACATAGATGTAAAATATTATGGGCAATAAAATGAGGGGTATGGAATGGTCTTTGCGAGCATGCAAGCAGTGCATTTATTTTTGCGAGCACGAGCAGTAATCAATTTTGTCATGCGAGCAGTGAGCACTATAGAATTACTAAGGGCGAGCAGCGAGCACTCCGTAAATTTTCCACCAGCTGCGGAATCTCTCTTTATTAAAACATGGTTTTGTGCCAAGTAATCTGGCTGACACTTTCAAACAGGACAACAGGCACAAAGCTAGGCGACATGATAAGGCCTTCTCGCGTTTCAACTATTCCCAGTAGCTTACAGCAAATTGTGCCTTGTTTAATATGCCGTTCGCTGCAAACTTACTACACTTATCTTTACAAGAGTCAGTGGGTGAACGCTAAGCGGCATCTGAAGCTTCCTAAAGCGTTGTTTACAAGCAAGTAGCTTCGCTCTCAAGAGGGTTAAAGATAGCCCGCCTTTACAAGGGAATTGTTTCAGGTAGGGTTACCCTGCTACGTGGGACTAAATTCAGGCCGATCAGTTTCGATAAACGTCAACTAAATGAGGATTTTCCAGAAACATTCATGGCGCACGTACGCATGTTTCCTTACAGAAAACATTGTTTCCAGGGTCAGGTTTTGTTTCCAAGATGTAAATTACGCTTACGCCACACGGCAGGGAATTTTAACGAAAATGCGAGCATGCGAGCACTTGCAAAAATTTTGCGACCACGAGTAAGCGAGCACTCATCTAATTTTTGCGAGCAATTCGAGCAAAGGCCAAATTTTGAAAAGCACTTTCAAATTGGATGGGACCATTCGATACCCCTAAAATGCGATAAGGGTGGCAAACAGCTCTAACTACCGCAATCCAAACAGATAAAGCTCATTTGATTTTTGTTTTATTTTTTACTGTCATTATTATTGCCTATCGTGTTTTATTTTTGCGTTCGTCAAAGAACGCTTTCATAATGCAGTCGAAATCGACTTTCTTGGAGTTTTTGACGTGTATTCATCGTTACAAATTTGGCGCCCCCGAAAAATTCTTCAGGGGCAAATTCTTCAGATGCAAATGACGTCATTGCAATCGACCATGTGCTTTGTCTGTCTCACGTTTTCTTTCACGTGTCGGCCTCCTTGTTATTATAACTATGGTCACGGCCAGTAAACTGGTACCGTAACTAAGACACGCGATAATACATGTGACGAACATGTGAGCACGTGAGTAGGCCATGTAGACTTTGGACTTTCTTTCCATGTGCTCTCGATCGCAGCCAGAGGTAGCGTTGAATACTTTAGCCGTGGAATTTTGAGGCTGAGTAGTATTATATTCAATAGTATGATGTTATTCAAACGTTCGTTCGGGTCACGAAGAGCTGTTTTTATTTTATATGTACACGAACACGATCACCTAGGCTTTGGGATGTTAACCGTGGAAACAGCTGTAATTCCCGGGAGCGTTGCGTGACACCCCAAAAAACAGCTGCGAAGGAGACTACGGCTGTATTTGATTGCATTTGTTGATTTAGCTCAAATTTGCGACAGAAAAGGTCAGTCGTATCCGGTGGAATATTATTTGGAATAGGTGGAAGAGTACTCTGAGGGCAAGATCCATAAGAGTGAACCTGAACCAGGGAACGGAAATGTAAATACTGTGTACTTTGAAAGTGAAGAGTGATCATCGCAGTAATTTTTCCAATTTAAGCAATTGGAAAGAAGAAGCCTGAAAAAAAAATCAGGGCTTCAACGGGATTCGAACCCATGACCTCCGCGATACCGGTGCGATGCCCTACCAACTGAGCTATGAAGCCACACATTGGGAGCTACAATGTAGGTCAATTTATTGAGTTCATATCTTCACGTGCAGTGAATTGATGTGAATTATATATGAAATAATTCATATTTGTACTGCGGATATAGATGAAAGTGAAGAGTGATCATCGCAGTAAATTTTCCAATTTAAGCAATTGGAAAGAAGAAGCCTGAAAAAAAAAATCAGGGCTTCAACGGGATTCGAACCCATGACCTCCGCGGTACCGGTGCGATGCTCTACCAACTGAGCTATGAAGCCACGCAATTGCTTAAATTGGAAAATTTACTGCGATGATCACTCTTCACTTTCATCTATATCCGCAGTACAAATATGAATTATTTCATATATACTTCACACTGTGTACTTTGTTAATCAGGCTAGGGGAAATACTCGAATCAGTCGCACGGTCGGCACGGAGTTTGTTTAGGATGAACGAGCACTCGATTGCAAATATTTTTTGTTTGAGCTTCCTGCCTAGAATAGTGTTCGTAAAAAATATACTTTTACAAATTAGCTTTTGCACTTAAACATTACAAGTTAATGTGAGAATATTTAGCACGAAATCTGAAGGCCGATGTAAATATTTTAATCCTATTCAGGTCTGAATCCTATTAAACTGAGTCCTATTAAACTTGTGAGTCTACGGAACTGGGGCCGTCACGCAACGTAGTTTGTACCGGGACCTCTTCAATCAGAATGGCATGGACTTCGTCACTAAAATATCTTTCTGTAAAACCCCGGTTGTTGATGAAAAAAGGTTGGGTTTTAGAGGTTGAAAGTCAGCTAGGGAAATCATTTAAGGTATCTGTATAAAAGTTTATACGGCGTCGAACGCAGTCTCATAATCTTTGGTTACTACTAGTATTATTTTATTTTGGAATGACGTAGCTTCTCCTGTTTAATACAATTGACCTTAGGGAAAGGATGGGGCTACCCTGGTCCCAGAGGTATTTCTTGATTTTTCACCGCATGAGTGAGCTGCGAGAGAGCCGCGAAGCGGTGAACACGAGTCGTGAAGCGGCGATATCGAAAACCTCTTGTTATCTTGGACTTGAATCTCACTTTCATGCAGACGCCAGCTGTCAAACGCGTCAATTTGATAATTCAAAAAGCGACCAATGGAAGCTTAGCAATCACATGCTTATCAGCCGCTAATGGTTCCACTCGGGTGGTGAGGAGTGGTATCTTTTGACCTTCTTGGCCGGGGTCAATGTGCGTGTTTGTGAGAATGTTTTCATCCGCAACGATTGCGAAGCTTGGTTCTGCTGTTAAACATATTACGAAGCAAGTATCTCCACTTTTCATTTTGTAAGAAGGCCTCGGGACTTCCGAATAGAAAGGCATAAGCTTCTTTGAGCAGACGGTGCTCGTCGACGTCTTCGTTAAAATGGAAATGAAATGGTTTTGCAATTCGCGAATATGAGAGTCAACCACCAGAAACTTCAAAGTACAAGTACACAACCAATATGACATGGTGAGGGTATGAATAGCCTATCAGGCTCAGGTATTTGCCGACATTAGTAATCAACCGAATTATAATCAATTGACTTTCTATGTCCGGTTGGCAGAATGGCGAACGCATCTTTGCGATTTATGACTGCGAGCTCGTTGACACTTTCAGGCTCTGGAAAACGCTCCTCGAGCACAGAGTCAAATTCCTTCAAAGGCACTGTCGGAAATTTCCCTGGTAGAGATCGATATAGGTAAAAGTTTACACACACGAAGTGCAGTAACAAATATCTCCACAGTCCCCTCGGTATTGCCAATCGATTTATTTGCGTGTTTTGTAAAAATATCAACCAATCCGAGCTCGGGGGTCAGATCCTGACCCTGGCGTCTGCATGAAACCAAGGTAACCAGAGGTTTTTCGTTCTCGCCGCTTCCCAACTCGTGTTTGCTGCTTCGCGGCTCTCTCGCAGCTCTCTCGTGCAGTGAAAAATCAAGAAAAACCTCTGGAACCAGGCTAGGATGGGGCAGATCTATAAGCATCAATATTATGAAATAAAGTTGATTTGAACTACGAGAATACCGATGTGATCATCGCAGTTGTAATCACAATTTAAGGTGATTCCTCAGAAAAAAAGTTGCCGATGAATTTTTTGGAAATTTACCCTGGATATTCTCTACCAAGCACTGTTTCGAAAAAAACTGAACTAAAAATGGTTGGTCACCGTGCTTTGATTAAGAGAAGTCGTGGACCAATCTTACCCCCATTTATGCCTGTACTAGTCCTAATCACTCGCCTTTTTCATCGGTTCAACGTCCTTTTTGCGGTAGCTGGATGTATAATTTAGTAACACTTGAGAAAAAAAACTTGACAGGTATTAAGAGTGGAGCATATGGAACAATATCATGTAATATTTGTCGAAAAAAAAACATTCAAAACGACGTGGACGTAAAGCGCTTATATAGTCGTTGTTTTCGCGGCCATAATTTGCATTCCAAAGTGACAGTTTTGTGCACTCTTTCACCTGTATCTTTTTTTGCTTTCAGAAATTTTTTTTTAATTAAAGAACATAATATGTACACCATTATTATGCAATAAAAATATAGGTCACCACGCTCATTGAAAAAAAAACCGAACATTTATTTCGCTTTATACAATAACTAAATCAATGCGCGCGCTCTGATTGGTCAATCAGCTGTGGGTTATTGTGCCGGTAGACCCACGGAAAAATCGCGCGCCTTCTGAATTATTACATAAAAGCAATAGACCACAAGTTTTCTATGGGTTATAGGCTGATAAACCACTTGGGATGTTGGTAGAACACTCGAAGAATTCGTAAACCACTCGCCTGCGGTTCGTGGTTTACAAATGTTTCTCGTGTTCTACCAACATCCCGCGTGGTTTATCAGCTTATAGCCCACAGAAACTTGTGGTCTATTGCTTAAATAGCTTAGCTTGAGGAAATTTATTTCGTTGTGTACGTGCACGCGATCATTTGCGCGCGCTAATGATGCATAAATCGTGCGCAGTAAGAATATGCAATGCAATACTGAGGAATCAGCTTAAGCAATTGCATAATTTCTCCTTCTCCGAACGTCCCTTTCGTCTTCCTATGATTACAAATTAAACCCGGAATATGTCTTCTTTCTGAAGTGGAAAAGGGTCCTGTAAATAGCCATGATTAATTTGAATACAACGACACTGCACAAAAGTAAGTGGGCTAAAAGCCAAATAAATATCCGTACTCAATTCCGTAGAAACATTAAATATTAACAAGCACTATTGCATTAATTTTCTTTTATTTTCTACCTGGTGAATTAAAAAAAAAAATTAAAACGTTCTCACCCGTGTTTCTTCGAGTTACAGAAACAGTACACTCGTTAAAGTTTTGTAGGCCTCTACAAAGCTGTACAAACAGTCAATCGTTGCTCGAGAGTTCTGCGCATAATTTCTCGTTTTCCAAACGTCTTTTTCATATTTCAAAGACTGCAAATAAAGCTCGGAGTATGTTTTTCTTTTTAATATCCTGAAGTCGAAAAGGGTTCTGAAAATAGAATTTTGATAAAAACTGTTTTGCGATTTCATAAGAAAAACGAAAAGCAGTCATGAAAAAAGGTTATAATTGATTTTTTTGTGCATCTCTTTCCACTTAAAATGCCCTCAGGGCTACGTATACAATAACTAGTATTTAACTTGTATTCGTGACTATTGAATTAAATGTATTTGATTTTTTTATTTTTTTTTTTTATTTTTTTATGTATATACTATTCAAATACTTTTATTCCTTGCTCTCGATTTCCATACCGTCACTTTTAGTATAAATCTACTAGTCGTTCAAAATTTCATTATCTCCTCTTCACAGTCACTTCGAGAACGCAAAGAAGCGGCCCGCCGCATCATTTTGTTAACAACAGCACTTTGCCAGGCTTCTGTTTATCTAGATCAGCAAAGATAACAAACAGCTAAAGCAGCCAATCAGAGAACGGCATTTATGATAGATCGCTAGTAGATTTATGCTAAGTAAGATACGACATAGATGTTAATTATTATACGGGCAATAATCGCATGGCAAAGCGGCTTAATAACATGTAAGCCAAACGGATAAAACTCATTTCATAGTTCCGTTTCAAAGCCTGTTTAATATATGCAATTGACCTTGGGGAAAGAATGGATAGAGCAGATCTATTAGCGGGATTTACCAACATAATTTTTGACACATCTGCCGAAATAAGAACCACATATTCGGCTTGTACCTAGTTTAATGAACGTCAGCCGAAGGAAACTTTTAGCGCAAATGATAGGAAGTAAAATGGAATTTAATGAAAGAATATAGATGAATGCCAAATTTCAAAATATAGTCTTGTAGAAGGCGATAATTTATAGCCTCGAGAATGTTTTTTGCCGGAAGATCGATAAAATTCATCTGTTCATTTTTTTGCCAAAGATTGAACACCACTTTTTAGAAAGTAGGAAACCGGGGGACGGAAATAGGGGCAAAAACGGTGCTGTGTCATCTGCAGAATGGTTTACAATTTCTACGTGGCCTCAGTCATCTATGACGTCTTAAATATCTCAAAGTTTTCATTTTTCATTTGGACAAATGCGAGTGGGAGAAGAATGGAAAGAAAAAACGCGGAGACATCTACTTCCCTCGCCGTCATCAACGGCCCTTCGGTGCTTATCTGCCAACAACGATGTTAAATTCTGTCGTGCTATAAACGTGAGCCAATAAGTTTTTACCAGAAATTAAATTCATGCGAGTCATTCGAAAGCGCAAAGACGGCAAAGAGCAATGCCCCATGCTCAAAGAACACGACAGCGACATACGAGTCGCCCGTACCCAGTCCTCCGCTGTTTCTGAACACGCCCTCGAGACCGGCCACTATCTGATTTGGAACGAAGTCAAGTTTATCGATCGAGATCCTCACTGGTACACACGCAGGGATCAAAGAAGCTATCCACATAAGACTTGACTATAATAACATCAACAGGGATAGTGGAATTGAAATTCACGAAGCCTAGATGCCCACTGGGAAAATACTGTAAAAATATGGCTTTCTTTGTACTTGACAGAACGTACAGCCCCCATCTTTTTTTCCTATACAGGATGATTACAAATTTAGAAATTCATAGTCGGATTTGCCAAAGAAAATTTTCAGGAAAAGAAAACTTGTTAAAAAATATCCAAGAAAATGATAAAAGAAAAACGCATCGCGTAACAATTTAGTAGTTTATAAAAAAAAGTACACTCCATCCCCCTCAAAATTACTGAACTAGTATTTTCCTAAAAGGTGACTGCTCGAAAACCAAGATATCTTAACGACAATCAACTGCTAGACATGTTAGAGAACAGTGAATAAAGTTTTCATTCAAGGCATCGCCAAGTAACAAATATTTCAGATAAAGATCAGCAAAGAGGTGAGTAGGCGGCTCAGTTATTTGTTACACCATTTCCGACGACAATCATTTTGATGTAATCGAATTGCCCGAGCATATATGTATGCGATCTACGTTGTTAATTTAAAATATAGCGTTAAAATATAGAGCAAAATCCGTACCATAGTGGAAAATTAATTTGAAACATGACAAAGAACAAATGTGAGTAAACTGACCTAAACTGGAAGTGTCATCATTTCTTTTGAGTTCTGATCTCGGAAATATATTCATAATTTCTAGGTCCCCTCTGGCACTCTCAAAGACATATCTTCTGGACAGAAAGGCATTGTAAAATGAAATAAAAAGAAGTAAACTTACCGAAGTTGACCGGAAAACGCTTGTTTGCGTGACGTGTGTCACGGTCATTCACTCTGCTATTTTGGCGCCAAATATGCGGTATTACGTCAGACCCCACATTGACTGAATCATTTCAGTCTTGACTTGTCCTCTTCACTGTTGTTTTTTCTTTTTGCGGTTCGGCCTGCAAAGTAGGCTGTTTCGTTTCGTGCCACGCTAAATCACTTTTAATTTCATTCAGTCATTTCAAATTATACTGGACCATTCCTTCTATGACTGAACAGCTCAACATCAAGTTAAGATATTTGCTGTTCGCACGAATGATTTGACTTCGTACTGCACTCTTTGTGTCGGCATTAAATCAGTTGGCACTCCACTAAACCATTGGTCGGTGAGTTGAACCATTTCTTGGTGAATTAAATGATTTGCCGATTACTTCAACCGTCTCACCATTAATTACACCATTTTAAAACAGAACACTTGACCGTTTGTTGTCAGACCTAATCATTCCACGTATCGTGGTCAGATGGATTCTCATTTAAATAAACTGATCCTTATTAGTTTGTTCCTTTTGAAATCGTTGACTGAACCCAGGCCCGTAGGGAGGGGGGGTGCGATGGGTGCGCCCGCACCCCCTCGCAGACTGCTGAGGTCCACTTTTTTTGTTAAAAAAATAAATAGTAAAAAAAAATAATAGTGTTGTTCTGTTTGTTCTGTTCTAATTCACTGATTGCGTAGTAAAAATTAAATAAATATACCAAAAAAGATTCCATGTTTGATCAGTAGCCCGGGACGGAGATTTTAACAATATTTAGTCAATAGATGACTATTTCAATTTTTATTTCGGCCATGTCTAGACATGTCTAGACATGTCTCGGAAAAAATTGTTTCCCGGTTGCATGTTACATGCAGCACAAAAGAATTGTTTAGCCGTTGTACGGAAAACTACTCAGCGACACTGCGGCCACAATCTTTCTCAGTTTTGCGACAGTTTTTTCCACGTAGTTCACGAAAAATGGGCCGAAACTTTATTTCTATTTTTGTTATTTTTAAATAGTGACATTGGCATTGTTATTCTCTACATTGTAAAATACATACGTAAAGCATTCTCTTTGCCAAAAAAAATCAATTTTGAAGTTCAAAATTTGACAAATATCCAAGTTTTTAGATTCGCTTTTAGCGACCTATATTGCTATCATACTGACCTTCAAAACGCACGAAATGCAGTCTCAGACAACTTAATTTTCAAAATTTCCCGGGGCGCCAGGCCCCCGGACCCCCCTAGTAAAGAGCGCCTCCGGCGCTCGTTGGTCCGTATAATCAACTGATCGCACCCACCCGTAAAAAATCCTGGCTACGGGCCTGGAACCATTTCTAAATTGTCTAAATCGTTTGCTGTTTCAGTAGACCGTTTAACACAAGAACACCTAACTCTTTGTATTAAGAGAGTATCATTTCTCAATCATTTATTCCATTTCGCACACCTTCACTAAACCATGTATGTTAGGTCTGTGTCATTTAACAATCTTGTATTTTTGGTGGTGACGGCTGCCCATAGTCGCGTCATGCCGAAGCGACAAAGTGACAGATAAGAGCTATTTATATCCCATTCGCCACTCGCGTTCATATTTCAATTAATAATAATAATAATAATAATAATAATAATAATAATAATAACAATAATAATAATAATAATGATAATAATAAATTGAATATTTAACCAGGATAACCCTTCAGTACAAAGTACTGTTATCAACGGGGTCCTGCTGACTAAGAATTAAAAACTAGTAATAAAATAAATACATATTAAAGCGAAAAAATGCACTAAGTTAAAAAACCATTAAAAACTATAATAAAAACTACAATACAAATTACAATAAAATTACAATAAAAATTACAAGTAATAATCGTCCAAGCCATCCCTAAATAAAACTCTAGAATGAATGTTTCTTAAACTTAGCGGCAATGAGTTAAAAATCGAGGCACCTAAAAAATAAAAACTACGGCGCGCAAAATCCAGTTTGACCTTTGGTAGTCTTGCTGTTTTCCCACTGTTTCTAGTGTTTAGAGCGTTATGAAATCTTTCAAAGTAATCTTTAAATGGAAAGCATGCAGTTCCATTAAGACAGTCAAATACAAAGCAGCGCGCTCTCTTTTGTAAAAAGTTGTCAATTGTTAAAAATCGAAGGTCACAGCTCTGTGTGCTGCATTTTGTGGAAGAAAGGAAGAAAGGTCAACTCGCTCAGCTCAACTAGTCTGGGAAAGCGACTTGTTTTTTCGTGGTAAACGGCAAATAAAAACTGTATTGACCAATGTAGTGGTGGAACACGTGAAAAGCCGCATGAGTAATGCAAAAACAAGGCAACAGTAAGTCCGTGGTTCATAACAAGCCTGAATATGCTGATGTGCAAATCATTAAAATGGAAATTTTATAGCCTGCGTAGCTGGCGGGATTTCGTGCGCGAGTGCTTTTGATTTGGTAGCGAAGCCGTGAACGCGAGTGGCGAAGCCGTGAGAGGATTGGTGAAGAGTCGAGTTGACATTTCACTCGCTGCTTCGCCCCTCGTGGATTTCTCGCAGGCTTCGCCCGCGAACGAATATGACGGCTCCGCCGCGCTCCGCCGCCGATCTCCCGCTCACGAATCCCGCCAGCTTCGCAGGCTAGAAATTTTACTGATTTTACACACTAGTCCTTATCATATTTACAAAACTGTTCTGATAGCTAAAAACAAATAGATCGGAGTAAATCTCACAGAGTATACCTCAGCGAAGAGAACCTGATAGAAGGTCTGAATATCGAGAAAGAAAACCAAAGAGTAAAGGTCTGCTTGCTCGAGTAAAATGTCAACAAACAAACGCTCGCACGAGCGCGATCCTTTCAGTCTTACGCAAGCCTCGTGAATCGGTTTCTTTGCAAAAATCCTGCTATGTTACTGGTTCCATTACTTCTCAGTCCTTTCCCGATTTTCTAAACCTTTCTGAAAGCTACGGGGAGAAAGCCGTCTTCGTCCAGCGCCATAAGACTTCCCTCCACTCGAAGTTCGGTCAAACGGCATTGAGGTTAACACCGAAAGGTCTCGATTACACACAAATTGACACTTAACGAGAACTGTGTATCACTAATCTCTGATTCTGAGAATTTTTAGGGCAAAGCTAAAGTTGAACGAGGATGATGCAAACGGATTTGTAAAAGCTCTACATCAATTCTCGCATCTTTGAATTCTTGACCTGAACAAAAATCAAACTCTTGCGCATGTGCAAAAACGTGATTGTGTTCCTTTAAGCACTAATGTAATAAAAATCAACCGCTAATGTAATGAATAATTATTCATTACATTAGCGGTTGATAAGGTAATGCAAAGCACTTATGTAATAAAAATTAACTTCGAACTGATGCATTAATTTAAATCCAAACCACTTATGCAATACAAATCAACCAGAAATATAATACTACCCACTAACTTTACTGGAGGAGCTCCTGTGCGCCGAAGGGACTTGAGCAGAATCCCATTGCTTAGAAAATTTGTTAACCCATCGGCCTAAGAAATGTTTGTTGTCACGTGATTGCCTGTCCGTTCGTCCGTCGGTACACACGCCCCTTCATGTAATATGTTTACCTAGTTCCTAGGCCTCAATATTTCGTCGCGGTCAATCGTTTCGGGTCACGTGGTCCGGGACGAAAAGTGCGGCCTGGGCAAACATTCCAAAATTGAGACAATTTGTCTCAATTTTTCACCGAGCCGATTTCGTTTCGCGGAAGGGTATTCTCTGACCATTTCTGGGAGAGTGACCGCTAGAGAAAAGCAGTTTAAACCTCTCGCTTTTGGTTTAATGTTTACTGGTCAAGTTTGACTGTCATATATGCATTCATTTTCATCTTTTTTTGTAATACGCTCTGGATAGATCTGTACAGGCGGTTCGAAAGGTTGTGCAAACATGAATAAATTTAAACAGGAAATTTAAGTGTGTTTTAAGTGCTTTTTTCAATTCAAATCCGACACTTTACAGTGATAGCTAAAGTTCGTTGCAACCCTATTAAAGTTAAATTTAATGAAGTCTTACATTTAGGTTATTTGTGGGCGAGCAAGTTAATGCAGGGGAAGAGGTCGTGAGTGCATATCCTCTATATACGTCGGCGCAATTTCATTTATATGAAATTTAGTCACTTCGTGAAGGTAAAAATATATTGGAACATTCCTTCGCAAATATCTGTTTATATGACATACATGCCTAAATGAGGCTGTCTAGAGTCTTTAAAAATCTGCCAGTTAAGGAAAGGGGCAGTCTAAGCGATATAAAAACATTTTTATGCGAAATTTTATGCACTTACTCAAAGGCGGCCTAAGAAATGAAAGTTGTATAGAGCAGGCTAGGGAAACCGGAACAGCACAGGCCGAAGGAAATTAACCAAAGTGAGAAGCTACTGCAAATTCGGCAAAAAAAAAACAAATTGCTGCAGGCAATCTCAGGACAACCTTTGTAAGGTGTTTTTTCGATTCATAATTTTTGTATCTTACTACAATTTTACTTTACATTAGTATCGCAGATTTGCAATTAGGGGCTATTAACATTTCTAGTGACATAGATGTCTTAGAAACAAATGTTAAAATGGCAAAATGTTATCTGGTTTATATACTTTCATTTCGTTCTTCCCCAGCGGTATCCTAAGCATACTATAAAAATATGAAAATTTGAATGTATATGACACAAAGAAAAAAATCGAAAATCTTTACCTTTGCCCTTGTTAAGTGAAAGATCAAGAGAATAGCTGTAAGGAAATCTCACTTTTCTTTTAGTATTTCCTCATCTCTTCTAGGAGCCTTCAAAGGGCTGTCTTCGACAAATATCTCCTTCGAGTTGAATAAAAAAATTATTTTTCACCTCACGTACGTATAAGAGAAAAAAACTAATTTAAAATCTGAGATATATAAGCAGATAACAGAGGCTATCAGTTTTACATGGTTGTTGTTTGCCACTGTTTGCAACCAATATTGGCTATTTTCGGGGCGGGATCATTTTCAATTTTCAATTAAGGGCTAAAAAGAAAAGAGAAAAGCAGTTTAAACCGTGACCCATTGAATTTTTATCAGTACTGCAGCAGCTGCAAAATACTGAGTAACAACAAAGACTCCGAGATAGTACTTTATCACATTGTCGAGTTGGAATAGACCCACAGTTGGACGTGACTCATCATGATACCTAAAAAGGAACTTTATCTTCTTTAATTAAAACCACAACCGAAAACGGTTTTAAGATGGAGCACTATATGGATCATTTCATTATTAAACAATGCTGTGTTGTCGGGAACAAGATTGAACAGATAACATAGAGGCCGGAATGATTTTAAAGATTCGTGGTTAGCAAGTAGCCTGCGTTGCCGCAGCCGGACGTGTCACCGGCTGTTTAGACTGTCTGCGGCGCAGTCAATTAGCAAGAAGATTAGCCTCTAAAAGATGTTGCCATATAAAGTTTACGAGAAAATCTCAAACTTCGGTCTTGCAGCTGTATTAATGCAAAAAGGCCTGACAGTTCTTGTAAAACCCTCACTCTCGTGAAAGTTAGTAATTTTAAAGTAACCGGTTTAGTTTATCAGGGTACTCTTTCAGCTACAATACAATAAGAATATTAAAATAATACCAAAGTGCAATTAATTAAATGTATCGCTGCACGGCAATATCTCTGTTGACTAGTAAACAGATTATATTTTCACTTCATACCTAATTCGGATGAAAACATGTTCAGAAAAATACCAGGGTCCATTAGGTGAATCAGGCTTTAGATGTACCGGCGTTGAAAGCAGTAATGCTTATTGACTGTCACACGTAAAATGGCAACGATTCCAGAACAAGATAACCCCATTACGATAAGAAATTATAATAATATGCTGACCTTAGACGGCGATGCAAAAAGACTGCTTGTTTGTGAAGCTGTATTCTTAAATATATTGTGACCAAGCATAGCTCGCATAGTCGGTAATGATTTTAAAAATTTTGGCTGTTTCTGAGGTCCCCACGTATTCTATGTTCCAGAAAAGCTGTTAACCTGCGAGGTTGTAACTGTTGCGATGCCCGTATCATCTACATTGTATCATCAGTTTTAGTGAGCTGTCTTTGAAGATAAGAATGTTAAGTCCAGGCCTTCTATTATTCAATTGCATTGAAAATGAGAAAGTAAGTACTTATTCTTTCATTCGAGTAAATTTTCTTGAAAAAAAAAAGAGAATGAGTTCATACATATATCTTACTAACCAAGCGCGAGGGCCGTACTGGGAGAATATTGGCCCGAGGTCTTGACAAAGAGACCGAGAGCCGATATTCTCCCAGTACGGTCCCGAGCAAGCTTGGTTAATAAGAGATTTATTACACGACTGCATGAAGAAGCTTTGAAGGGTTTTCAAAAGTGCGGGATCATTCGGGACAATGCCCGGTCCAATACTTAGAGAATATTGGACCAGCAATAGAGCATTTTGATTGGTTGATTTTAGTTATTGGCCCTCTGAGTGCCTGAGCCGTGTAATAACTTCTGTTATTCTAGTAACTTATCTTTGAAGATAAGCAAATAGACCGCTGTCTCCGATAATTATTGTAAAATGTCTATTGCCGTGCCCGGCGCGGTTTTTGAAATGACCTTATTTGTCGGCTATTTGAAGGCGGAAGTGGAAAGATATTAAACAGGGCCCGGTTGTTCGAAAGCCGATTAGCGCTAACCCACGATTAAATCGCCCTAATCCAAGGAATAAATGTATCCATCGATTAAATTCTGTTCCTCGAAGGTCGATTAGCACTAGCCAAGGATTAAACTAACGGT
>CM042746.1:45630348-45641561 GCA_022496165.2 Catalaphyllia jardinei
TGAGCGGCATCGTATTGTATATAGACCTGAGGAATACACAACTAACCACCAGAGAATTTCTCACAGGCTGAAGCCTGGTTTATAGTTCTGGGATAGGCGTGTGAGCACAAACATAAGCTGTGGAAATTTATCACTTAAAGTCTTGGCGACCTTCTAGACTTTTCCTACCTGAATTTCCTCCTAAATGCTGGCTTGTCCAAAATGCTTTGAACCCTGCTCCAGTGTCAGACTCATCTGAAAAAAGTTTGATGTACAGAGAAGTCCCTTGTGCAGTAACTTCAGCCGGTGGGGTTGAACCACAAAATCGGCCTGAAAATAAAATGTAGGACGATTGCCGTGGAACATTTATGATGGTTAATATTGCCTTGTACTATACGGAAAAAGGGAGCAGCTATTTTAGAGCTTCACAAAGTATTCATAAAATCAACGTAAAGGGGCGTCATACGTCAGCAGAGCCCTTTTTATTCTTCGCTTTTGCAGTGTGAGGTTCAAGATAGATGGGCGAAATTTTGTGATAACTGCAGAAATTCTAGCGCGCTTATCGAATAATTTTTATTGGAAATAAGCAGACTCTAAAATGGTCTATTTGACAATTGGTTATCTTAAAAAGAAACAGTGACGTCAGTTTTTTATGTGTCTGTCCTGCTACGGCTGACAATGTTATGATGAAATTCATGATCCATAAAAGTACAGATGCATGAAAGCTGGCATCAATTTCTCAACTTGATTTTAACTGTGTGCTCTTTTATTAGTCTCTTGAATTTAAAATACATGCCTGCCAAATAGTTTATTATTGATGTAAAGTGTATATGAAATAATTCATATTTGAACTGCGGTTATAGATGCAAGTGAAGTATGATCCTCGCAGTAAATTTTCCAATTTAAGCAATTGGAAAGAAGAAGCCTGAAAAAAATCAGGGCTTCAACGGGATTCGAACCCATGACCTCCGCGAATACCGGTGCGATGCTCTACCAACTGAGCTATGAAGCCACACATTGGGAGCAAGGTCAATTCCCACATTGGGAGCAAGGTCAATTTAATGACCTTGCTCCCAATGTGTGGCTTCATAGCTCAGTTGGTAGAGCATCGCACCGGTATTCGCGGAGGTCATGGGTTCGAATCCTGTTGACGCCCTGATTTTTTCAGGCTTCTTCTTTCCAATTGCTTAAATTGGAAGATTTACTGCGAGGATCATACTTCACTTGAATGTTTATTATTGACAAAAGGCTTGGGCGCATTGTTGTGAAGAAAATAAATTAATCACACTGAACTAACCAATCAAAGTTGAAGAATCCGTAGCACCATCTCTGATTTCCACATAGTCATACTTGCATTTGGAACTTTCCTCCACACCAAATGCGTCAAACGTCAAAGTGAGAGAGTGAGTAACTGGTACGGTTATAATCCATTCGCATTCAATATTGGCCGGGTATGGTTGAGGATATCTGGGAGTCTGGAAAGTACCTTCTTCGTCAGTAAACGTTCCTCCGCATTCTTTAACAGGAAAACAAATTCAGTCGCCATATTTTAGAGTAGTTAGACCTATGTGATTTGAATTGTGTTAAAATTTTCTTTTGCATAAAGTCAATAAAGGTCTTTGTCATATGGCTCGTGTTTGTAGCAGATATAACGTGCGATCTGGTTGGCTAATAGACCCTTCTCCAAAATGGCGGCCGAAAATAGAAAAAATTTTTTTTTGAGATTGTAATATCAGCTGAGAAAATGTTAGTTGAAAATTGAAACATTTACAGACGTTTGTATGACTGGGGGTATAATGCATACCCCCAGTCATACAACCGACTGTAAATTTCTCGATTTTCAACCTACATTTTCTCAACTGATATGAAACCTGAAATGCTGAAACTTTGCAGGGTTACTAAAGTAAAGGTGTTCTTTCTAGTGCTGTTATGCGTTTTCAATTTTAGCTAATTTTAAGTTATTTGAATCTTCGGCCGCCATTTTGGAGAAGGGTCCATTCTGGCGCCTTATTCTCCCCCGATGCCCATGATACTTATTGACCTCGATTGCTAGGACTTTACAGGAAAATTTCAAACCTCGGCCTGGCTCAAGATCTATCTCGGATTGAGATTTTTCCTTAAATACCTCGCTTTCGGTCAATAAGTAGTTCTTATCACTTTCAATCAAATCCTCTGAAGTCTGACTGTACGAAGAAAATGCGAGAAAAAGTAGGGCAGGTGGAATCCTCTATAAAATAATGGGTGGCATACATTTTCCCGCATGCCAAATTTTCTTAATTAAGCTTTTCGAAAAGCAATTACTGTACACTACGACACCAGATCAACGAAAAGCTACCTTCTATTTAGATTTGAGGGATTTACAGTCGTGTCTGTACTTACGGATATCATTGGATACTGCTCGCCACATTGCTTGGAATCCTTTACCGGTGTCGCCGTCATCTGACGTCAGAGTTAAATACAACGAGTTCCCAGACGAGCGAATAAGAGATGGAATTGTGGAACCACAGAATGTTCCCAACTCCGGAGCCTTGGACTGAGATGAGAAGAACTGAATAAGTATGATCAATTCATTATTCTGGCTAAAGTACAGAAAATTAAGTTTAAAACTGGGCATTTCCGAATTACCTTCAGGCTCTTTATCAAAGCGAGGCTTAGCGCCCACCTTTGATATGAAAATGAGATTCATTCATATACAATTTCGTCATCCGTTTCATTGGACCAGTGTTTTCTAGTGTTTCATAAGAAGTTCAAAATTTGTTTTCGACATTTGGTGTTGTTAGAAATAATTGCTTTTGAGAAGATATTTGAAACATTCTCATAGAAGTATACAATAACAAGTAATGTAATAATCCAGGTCCAAAACTTTTTGTTCACTTGTTGCTCGAAATTCTCAGTGGTGGATTCCTTCGTTATAGTTTTTGTTTTCCATGCAGGCTAAGGTATACTCAATAGTTACTGTCTTCCATAAACTGAGGGATGTTCGCGCAAGTGAGCTATTAATGCCCAGTTTATCCAATGTAGTTGACGTACATGTTTTCTTTCAGTAGGGAGTATGTACAACAACAATTACCGTAGATCCGTCTAAAATCTCCAGGCTGTCATATTTGCATTTGCTGCTTTGTTCGATGTCAAGAGAATTAATCTCCAGCTCAACAACTTGTGACGGCTTCACTGATATCACCCACACGCATGTCACTTCAGAAGGATAAGATCCCGGATAATTTGGTGACGACAGTGTACCATTTGAGCCAGTGAGTGCAGTACCACAATCTAGTTAAGTTCAGCGTCAGAACAGAAGGAATGAGATTGCAGGACAAAGTTAGTAATTCATTAGTTGTGGCCATTTAATATCACAAAATGCTCATTTTTCTCCTCTATATGTTTTCTATTTTTACTTTCGTTTGAATTTTATATTTAGTGTTCATTTGAAGTGTCACTCATCAACGACGATGTACTATTTGTTTCTCAGATGTACACAAACACATCCCAATTTAAAACTAGCTGTCTTTTTACGTGCTGAAATTTTCTGAGATTAGAATTTTTCCTCGTGCATGTTGCAACAACTGAAAAAGCGACGTGAGGCCTGGCATCACATTGAGCTAAACCGTGGCTGTAAAGTATTGCCGCGATATTAAGCGATCATTTTTATCGATCGCCATAAAAATGTATTTTGATTTATTGCTACGCCCACTTTCATATTTTTTACGATGAATATAAGCAAACCAAATACATTTATGACTATCAAAAACCACTCCGATTATTTGACAACACTTGAGATTCCCAAAAACTCACGGTCAAGCTCAGGGCTTGAGTTTACAGAAGCTTGTCATGTTTGATGATTGCGTCCATTACATGGCTTTGACTTCGATTATTTGTTAAACAAAATTAACGCTGTTCAATTTATGTTGCAAATGGAAGCAGGTAAAAGTATGACTTCAGCTGTGCATATGAAATGAACAAGTACAGATTGCTATTGAAATAGCTGTCTCAGCGTAATTATTGTTTATTCAAAGTTATTAAAGCAAACGCTTCTTCAAACAAACTATTTAGAAGCCATACCCGCTTCCTTCTCTTTAGGCGCTCTTGGTTCTCTACTCAATAAATCCTAGAAATGACAAATTTATTGAGGGAGATATTATAACGTGTAGAATATCATAATATTAAAATGATATGCCTCGAAATTACTACAGTCCATTGACACACTTAGTAACCGACTACCCATTCCTGAATAGACCCATATATTTATGGTTAACCTGCACATCGTGCATGGTTATAAACTTACGGGAAAGAAAAGTTGAAATATATGTAAGCGAACGAGAAGTTCCCATCACAAACAGAAAATAACCAACAAAATTTCCATTTCATTAGATGTTGAATGAAATCGTCTCAGTTTCATCATCTCCCGCCTCGTTGTACGATCGTCATGTTCTAAAGCCAACACTGTTTCTCACTAATTTGGTTTTATGAACTGGGTTCATAATGTGAACTGGCTACCGTAAAGGGATTCAAAAACTGAAGTTTCCAGCGTTAGCTCTTCCTCAGAGCGAATCCGACTGTTTCTCGCTGGCGCCTTTATTACACTCCAACTTTTCCACCCTGTCTTGTTTCTTTCTTTCTTCAGTTTCTTTCTTTCTCAAAAGCTTTAATTCTCCTAGTGGTCGTCAGTGCTGTTATTGAATTTGCGGACTTGAAGATCGAGTTTCAACTAAAGCTTACCAGCCGATTCTCGAGGAAATTACAAAATAGACCATTAGCTATTATTTGTAGATAGAAAGGAACGTTTAACATACCTCGTTATCTTCCTGAACTGGTTTCCCGCGGACAGTGAGAAGGAAACATAAAAGAACTCGGAGCGACATAACGACAAACATTTTGGGGCTTCTGTTGAGTTTAAAGCCCAATATTTGCTTGCCTTGTCTTGGAGCTGGTTAAATGTAGCCTGGCTAACCGACAGGTCGCAGTAAATGCCTAAATGAGCTGATGTGAAAAGGAGTGGCAAGCTCTTAAAGTACAGGTTGACTCAGCTGCAAATTTGCATAATAACCCTTCAGATATTTACTTCAGAGATAGTAAAGAATGAAAAAATGAAACATCTAAAAAGAAAGCTTGCGATGTCGCATGCAACAATTTTGATAGACATTTTTGCAGTTGCGAGTGTTAAACGGTATATACCCCGAAATAAACACTCATGCCAAAAATGCGACGATAAAAAACGGATAACGTAATAATCGCTACTAGCAAGAAGGTGAGGCTTTAGATATTCTGTCTATAATCAAACGTTTCTTCTTCGCGCACTCGATCATTAGTTCTGGAAAGAAAATAGAGATTCAGTCTAAAGATATATGACTTTTCTCTCGCTTCTTTTTTCATCTTTCTCTTGCGCAAGAAAGTCTAAAGCCGATAGAGTACTTATTGCAATGCATTGGAAGAATTCAACGCAATGGAAAAAATTGATTGGAGTTTACTACTAGAGCCTTTAACGTCCCAGAGAATCTTCCTGGAAATGTTAATTTGTTCTCAGCTTCCTAAATCTGTATGATCTCGCCTAATTCCAAAGTACTCTTTAGGTACTGTTACATCCCCTGGGCACGCAGCAAGCGTTTGGTGCTACTCCCTACGAAAGAGTTTCTTGCACTTTGGCCGTGTGAAGCCGAGTAAAGCGAGAAAGCTAGAAAGTTGGCATTGAAGGCTTGTTATCATGTGTCTGCAAAACATCTTCTTTAAACTTTCATGTTTCATTGGATGTACTGGGAATCCTCCCGAACCTCTGCTATTGGTTGTAGTCAAGCGAAAGAAAGCCTTGAACGGTAGGCATGACAATGACACTTCTCAGCTCCTCCCTACTACAAATAATTATGTTTATACTACAAAATTGCTTTTAACAAACTACAGGCAGATGTAATAGGATTGTGATATTAGGGAGCTTAAGATACAGACGTTTACGGGGCGACGGCGACGTGAAGAACGATTAAGACTGGGGCTAGATTGACTGCGCATGCGGCCCCGCCGTCGCCCTCACGTCGGCGACGTGAGATCAGTGGGTTTGCCGTCGCGGTGAAAACGTGAGTTGATCTTGTTTGTTTTTATGATATACTGCTAATTTTGTCATTTGTATTCAAGTGATTACATTATCACATTTCGCATAAATCATCCCACGACGTCTCGGCCAACTCAAGAGACCTTTTGTTTATCTTTAGCTCAAAATGACCAAAGGAACATGTACTTCAGTGAAGTCCAAATTGTCGAAGTAAGTTTGGGCATTTATGGTGGAATCTAAAAGGCTCCAACAAAAACTGGAAGGTCCTATTTGTCAACCCTGAATTCTGCTATGCACTCAGCGACACTCATGTGTAATATCCAAGCCAAAGCGACTTTATTCGTCATATGGAAATTGGAGTCAGTTTGAAATAAACATTTCGTACAAAAGCAAGAAATCTTTATCGCTAATAGGATTAGCGTCATTGGAAAGGACGAGGAGACGGCGGAACCCTTCAAACGTAGCCATGCTACGATAAAAAAAGCCTTCTTATTTTTTAAGTGCAACAAATAACTCGACGAAGTCGGAGAGGCCGCCTGTCATCGAAATCTTAACAACTTTAACTATGGCACGAAAACAGCAACCTCTGACTCAGTTTACCCGGGTTGTCACGTCGCCGTCGCCGTCGCCCCGAAAACGTCTATATCTTAAGCTCCCTATTAATATGGTAGGTAACAGTTATGTCTGCATACCTAGGCCAATCAGCCCGGCGCGTATCACGGTTTCATGCAGTGGCATGAAGGGACTAAAATTATTTCTCCCCTTCTCCCCGGATAGCATGCTACTCCATCAAGAGGCTAACCCAAGAGTAAAATTTGCTTGTGCCCATTTATTCACTAGGGTGGAGAGAGGCACTGTGAGAGTAAAGTATCTTCATCAAGAACACAACACAATGTCCCTCCCAGGACTCAAACTCGGGACGCTTGATCTTGAGAGGAGAGCTCTAACCAGAAGGCCACCGTCCCTCCACATGTGATGTTAAGGCCGGGGTTAACCTGAATCAGTATGGGAGTGAAATTTGCAATAGTTTTAAAAGGGAATTGTTAAGATTAAAATTGTTCATCGACGAATTCTTCAGTTCAAATTCCATTTTCCAAATCCATCAAATCGTCAACATTTCATATTTTGCTCAATTTAACCTATCCCTTAAGAAAAATAACTCTTTCCCAAAAAACCCAGAAATCACCCAAAAATTTATACAAAACCGCAAAACACTAGTTAATGAGATAAGCAGAGGGATTTGGCGTTGCTTGGAACGTGAACGAAATAATGGCAGAAAGGCCATGTTGAGCGAAAGACACAGGCAAAAACAAAACAAAAAAACACGCCTTAATATGGGAAACAAAAAAAGAATCCTGTGAATGTAGAACTGGGGTCGCTCTCTGAGTGCATCATCCTGACTGCAATAAGTGCAGTCCTTGGAACCTATTTTCATGCAGTGCAATGGCATTCCGATTTTTTAAACCTACGATTTTTGTAATCTTCCGATAAATCAAATCGAAAGTTGTATTCCTCCTCTCAGTCGAACACTGTAATTTTCCAACATATTTTTCGTTTTAATAGGCCCTTTGCAGCTAAGCCATCACGTGACCTGCTTTTCATACAATTATGGGCTGCAACTTTAAGAATGCCAGAAATGGACCAGCATGTCAAAAACATAAAAATTGCCCTCTCTCCTCCGCAGAGGCTCAAAAAGTTTTTTTTTGGGGGGGGGTGGGGTGGATCCGCTGAGTAATGTAAGTGCAGGCACAGAGTTACAGGTGACGGCGGAAAGCGCGGGAGCCTCTGCCAGATTCCACACCCAAGATGGCCGCCATCCGGGGAGACAATTTTCAGTGAACTACTCTCTGGGGTGGCTTGCGTACCTTGTGTCACGGTAAAGATGGCGGGCAAGATTTAGAGGTTCAGCGATGTCTAAGGTTTAGCTAAAACATACTCCAGTGCATGGAAATCGGGAAAAGCTGGAGGCTGTTGCACACGTGAAAATTGTTTTTCTAAGCGTCATTTGTTTAGCGCCGAAGGATTGAGCCGTCACCATCGAATTCAACATTCTCGGTCGAGATCGTGTTTATGGTGACGAAGAAATGAAACTCATGGCTACTGAAATTCTGAACAACATCGCAATGCTGTCAGCATAAAAGACAAGAACAAGGAAGTCAGTTATTTTGACGTTTCTCTCTTCGTCGAACCGAAAAATTTCCTTCGTGAAATTATGGGCAAAATTGAAGCTTCAGTCTTTTAGCTAATTTTTGATTGGAAATAAAAGGAATAAGCGAAATATAATATATTATATTGCAAGACTGTTTTATTTAAAGTCGTATTTACCATGAAAATACAGCTCTTGAAGAGAACAGTGAAACTCGGAATCGACCGCCACATTATTGTTATTCCAAGAGAAAAAGACAGCATGCACAACTACCCCCACCCGCCTCGGGGGGGGGGGGGGGGGGGGCCTTCAAAGTAAAACACCTTGCTTCGTTTCTTAGAAAATATGAAATTATACTTCAAAAAAATGCAAACTGTAGCCACATAAGTAGCAATGGGTTTCTGTGAGTTTCAAGCTGTCAAATTAAGCCAAAGTCGAGAAATCCATCGATGTACGAGAAAACGACAAAGATGTATGAGAAATCGACATACATCTGGGTTCTCCGCCTGATTGATCCATTCGACTTTGCGCCTGCGGTACACTTTGCACAGCGGATTGATATAACGAACGCTTGAACCTCTGCGGAGGAGAGAGAAAATGGCCAGGTTTGAAGCCCCTGGCATTAAAAAATGAGATTTTTGACGGTTTGAATTTTAAAAAAGCGAAGAAGATTTGTATGGAAAAAGTTGCTGGACTCCAGCATCATTTTCCACAGATGCACCCTAATTTTCCAAAAATTCAAACTGACGTATTAAATTTGCTCTTTAATGCTAGGGACCTCAAACTTGGCCATTTTGGTATTTCCGATGGCCGATATGCTCTTTCTATTTCTGGCATTCTTCAAGTTATAGCCCAAAATATGTAATATTTTTAGGAAAATTATGTTCACGTGACCCCAGCTGGAAAGGGCCTATTGGAGGATCGAACAATTGGAGCTCACATGTAATTTCCCAAATTGGCAGGACTAAACGCTGTCTATGCCAATAATATGTTTGTTATTTAACTCAGTGTGTTTCCACAGTGCAATTTGTTTACATTTATTCATTGCCGTGATCGGAGTGAACAGTATGTGTTACAATATTGAAATCATAATGGCATAATTCGATACACCATGCCAAGCAAAACAAAGCCAAAATACAACATTAGGTCTAAGGTTAGCTAAACGATCCTTCACGGCGTTGATTTGGTATTGTATGATCTGAATTCCTTTCAAAGTGTAAAACAAAGGCAGTCTAGCATCGATAACTAAGTCCATTAAATCAAGACGCTCCTCGTTGACTTGGTTGGCCATGGAACAAAGGAAGAATACCGTCACTATTGCTAAAAAATAGGTCCACCTGGCATTTTTAAGAGCTTTACTTAAAAAGAGTTAACGTCACCTTTAATTCCCTTAGAATTTTCTGGAGCAGTTCAATTACATGACTGCACATAGGATTTAGTCGTGGGTTGAATTAAAGTTTGGTTACTTTTTTTAGATTTTTACCAGGCAAACAAAACGAAAGCAGACAAGGATCCAGCTAAATATAGGCTGACCAGACCACCACCACACATTTGCTTCATTTACTTCAAAAATAGAAAGTCATTATTAGCGCAGTGGAATGATCTGGGACCGAAAAATAGTCATCATAAAAGGTATCTCCAATGTTATTCAGTTACATGTAAAATAAATTCTGGGAGTCACTAGTGATCTTTAAATTATGTTGTTAAGTGTAACTGAACCCAAACACATGACATCAGTATAACTTGCTCCCGTTTGCTACTGTCCGTTCATTGGTTTCGCTACGGTTTGAACTCCCAGTGTACGGTGTTGAAGCTTATGAGGTAAAATAATATGCTTGGAGTCAAGCCTTCTTAAAAACCTAACGTTTGAGACTGCCGGCTAAATTTATAAAATAACGCGCCCACATGACAATCTGAAGAATAGACATTTTGACAAGGAAAGTTAAGTAGTCCGGCGACATCAAGCCAGACACAATAGACGTACACAGGTTATCATGGACCTCCAAACGTTAACAACAGCGTGATGTTCAAGCTTTTATGACAGAAATTATTTTCTCTCACAGCAATGCTTTATGGAACTGACACATTGCTAATCTTACAACAGTTCCATTTTTAACTGCCTTTTCACCTTGGCCAGCTAATTGCTGTTAATTTGCTAACACGACAACCATGGCAAATATTTGAAGAAAGGTAACACAGGGTTTGTCACACTGTCATAATTACAATGCTCTCGATCATGCACTAAAGCCTTCATCTAAAGTTCACTGAATGAGATGTTCAACGCGTTAGTACACGGACGCACGACAAAGAACAGAGTCCATTATTAAATCAGATAGAGAAAATGCCAAGGCTAAATGTGTGCGTGGTTCAAAAACTTTGCGTATTTAAAAACGAATGTCCAGACAACAGTTTCATTGAGGTGTGGTGAATCCACTCAAGTTTGCACGGCTGATAGATTCAAGCAACAAACCACTAAAAAGCGGTCGTGCGTATTTCTGAGGGTGCTGGGGGAGACAATAATATATAATACACCGCTCCAGTGTTTATGACTTATAATCGACTTATTATATTATTACAGAGTTGCTACTAAATTAAGACTGAAGAGTTTTGATGCGGGCAAATGCTTATGCCAGTAGTTTTGGTTTTCAGTTTATTGTAGATATACAGTATTCGAACGAAGAAAACGCAAACTTCGATCACGTTCGCTCATGCGCGGTAAAAAACCAGCAGCTGAACTGCCAATTCAATGCAATTGCAACTTCGAGTGCTGGGTTCCTTGTTAGGCTCTCTTTTTCAACGCAAAATTGCATGGATTAAAGTGAACCTGGATTGGTTGTAGATATCAAAAGTCTCATTGTCAGACTCATCGCCTGTGGTTAAACAGTTTGCTAAAATTCAACGTATTTATTAAGCTCGCTTTTTACTCGTTTCTTCTGCAAAATAACTAAAACAATGATTCAAGCAAAACCAAAATAGCTAGCGAATGTCTTGATCGCCCATGTGTCCCTCTAACCCGCTCGTCATATAGCATGCGGTAAGTAACTCGAGGGC
>CM042746.1:45646561-45654061 GCA_022496165.2 Catalaphyllia jardinei
CAAAAATACTAACACCGAAACATTCATATGCGAGGCACACTTAAAACTTGCTGATAAAGATAAGAGAATATGCGATAACGAAGCCTACACTCCGCCAAAAAGGTAAGACAGCCACATTGGTTAATTCTACCCTCTCCCGAAATGTTACTTCGCGGAACAAAACCATTTGTGGACGTTTGTGATAACCCCCCTCGCCCAGACCCCGCCCACACACACACCCCCAATCACAGATTTATTTATTTGACTGGCGCTCCAGGTCACAATCAACCGACTCCACGAGTCCAAACCATGACAGGGGTGAACTCCTAAGAAAAATTAAAGAACTTGAAAATGGAAAAAAAAAATTTGGAACAAGAACAAAGAGAACCAGAAGAAAAAAACACATTCCTGATGAAAAAAATTAAAGGTATGTGCAACTGTTACCACATGAAAGAAATTTCTCTGGCTACCAAAGACAGGAGTTGAAATGATGTAATGAAACGATGAAAACAAATAGTGTAGTAGTGACAATGAAAATATACCAAACTGCTAGGTGTAGAAGCTACCTTAAGACTCGCTTTTTACTTGTAATGAAAAACATATTTCCCTGATAGAAACACCACAAATAACAGCAAGGTCAACAGTAAGTATATGAATTGTTTTCAATATCCACATTTCTTAATAACATAGAATAAAAGGTGTGGTCATCTTAAGTTGCTGCAAATGTTGCAAACGGATCAGAACTAAATTATTATTTAAATCGTAACTTTACCAACAGAAATAACTCACCAAAATAACAAAATTGATGGAAAAACAACAACAAAAAGATGAACTGAACAGTGAATTGAGAGAAGAAAACATCATGCTTCAAAGGAAACTGCAAGGTAGACTTTGTTAAAGGAGAATACATGCATAAATGACTATAGTCAGCATGGGAGCCAACAAAATTAAACCTTCGTTTGGTCCACCCCCAAAATAACAATAACAGTTCTGATTTCATACTACTGGTACATGGTTTGAACCATTATAAGAATCCTTCAGACTAGACTTTAAATGTGGTGACTGACATTCAGTTAACCCTTTAAGCCCTAAGGAGTCTCTCTTTTATGAGTAAAATCGTCTGGCCTTAGACAGAGTAAAATCTGTAAGTCACTCTTAGGGAGGGAATAAAGGGAGATATTTTTTTTTTAAGCCAAGAATTATTTCTTGTTACTGATTCCCCAAGAAAGAGAATATTCAGCAATTTCATTTGGCAATCTCAACGCATCACAAGAATGGAAGAAATAACTAACATAGCCATCTATGACACAGAAGATTGAGTAACTCTGAATAGGAGAAGGAGACAACAGAGACAACAACGGCTTTATTTTTATCCCTTATTCAGTGACATACATAATAAATAAACAATTTGAAATAATAAGGGTAACTGACTGCCTGAAATAACCTGAAGTAGTTATAAATGCCAGGCTGCCAGTTAATTATGTATACATTACAATTTGAAGTCGGTAGCTAATTAAAGTAAACACACAGACACATTAAAGACAACAAAAGAAAATAAGGAGATATAAGGAGGTATAAGGTTTTTAAGCTTCAGTAGCTTGTAGCAAAAGGGGTGAAATAAACCCTTTATCTTACAAATCTGCAATGGTTAAATACTATCAAAAATGAAACACCTACATCACCCCTACCTTTATCCCCAGTCCTGACAAATCTTAACATTCTCAAGGGGTCGACATTTTTATGAAGCTCTTACCAAGCAGATATACATTTAATAAGATCAACCTTCTGATGGTGAGAATTGAAAACTTAACTATGTTTACCTATAAGTATCGAAGTTAGAATTTGCAGTGACACATCCCACAGAAAGACTATTTGTCCACTGTATAATACAAATACTATTTTTTTATTACTGCTAAAAGGGGACACATCATTTAGCACTCTTGTGCAACAGGTCCATAGATCACTGGTGAACTACTATTCCCAAGGAGGGAGGCATCTATATAATCCAGATGAAATGGAAATGTTTTGGGAGTCAGCTGCGCCTGGCTTGTTTGACGACATCTTCACTGCAATCTACAATGATGATAAGCAGGCACAAAGTTACAGCGAGTTAGAGTAGTTGCTCTCCTGCACAATCTAAGTTTCTTTAGAAATCAGGTATGACAGGCTAAAATGGCTCTTAAAAGAAAGAGAAAAGAAAACCATTTTAACATTTGAAATTATAAGATGTTGCATAACATCATTTTGACATTTTGACTGCGCACACAACCCAGTAGTGACTCAAACTGCAAACTAACAGGTAAAGATGAAAAAATATCACTGATACATAAGAAGGGTGATCACTGTATAAACAGCACTTGGTTACTGTAACAAAATATATCTTATAAGCACAGGCTACTGGGTAAACTTTAGTTTAGGTAAATCCACTCTGTTAAAAACTCAAGGATATGAAAACAAACATACATGTAGAATACAAAATATTTAGATTGACGGTAGTACCAGCGCTGATAACATTTTTCACTTGTTATCAGAAACGTTGTCCCATGCAGAAGGCTAATGGTCTCCAACTGAAAATGAGTGAGGCAAGTTACTCCTCCCTTATGTCAGGAATGGTGCTCGGCTACAGCTGCCACCCTCACTCCATTGTAAACCATGAAAAACCCTAGCCAAAACAAACATGAAAGAAATAAGAAAAAAGATACACCTTGCACAGAAGGTAAGCAGACAACAACAAAATAAGCTCTGATCTTGTTACAGACCTGAGGGTCTGTATCTCTTTTAAGTCTAAAAAATTTCATAATATTCATGACTGGACAGTACAACATACATTTAAAACAAATAGAGCTGCTGGTTACTTTGTTATCAGCAACAAGTATAAGATGCAATGAACATTACAGATTTCAAAAGCAAAATAGAATAAATACAAGTACTGTTCCAGAATAAGAACAATTTGAAGCAGACTTCAATTCTGTGCCAAGTCGATTTAAAGGTGTGCCAACTGAACCGAAATAAGGCTTTCTTCTTTTAATAGCTCAGTGTAACTCACAACATTTTATGCCTATGACTTGGATGTCTCTATTTTGGGAGATAGTGACTCCAGGAGTGATGACAAAATTTTGTTTACAATTACACTTTTGTTAAGAAAAACAATTTCTCTCAAAGAATGAAAATTTCATACTTCTGGTGGAAAAGAACATCCATTTTATCCACGCCACAAGACACCCAACGTCATCCCAACCAGTACTTCTTGGCATATGTGCACGGCTCTTGCTGATATCCACACAAACATCCCTGCAGTGCCACAAGATCATACAGTCCGAGCCTGTAAATGAAAAACAAAACAGAAAATTCAGTATGCACCTTGGTACTTTAACTATCTTTTTAGGGTTTACTGGGACAAAGCGAGGCACGAAATGGAATCTTTATCCACGTCATGGCTTGTTGATGAGTTCCAAAAGAACCTCCACAGCAAGCCTGACTATGCATCAGCACTTGAACATATACTTATGGTTTGTCCTGAGCTGGGTCAGTACATGACTGATTACCAGTTAGTCTTGACTGGTGACTATCCAACCTGGAAATACAACAAAAACCTAGTTGCAGAGGTACTTTCCATGAATACATTTTGTATAACCATTCACAATAATAATTATTATTAATTTCACAGCAAAAGTACACATTTAAGCCCCAATAGTCAAGAAATGTTCATATCTATTTTCAGAGTGTTCTTTAATAAGCAAGGAAACTTTTACAGCTCGTTTTCAGACACTGTAGTTCTAGTTCAATATGGCAGATACTGGGCTGGAACTAAGGTACCTGAAAAAAGCAGTAAAACTGCCTGAAGGGTTGTGTTTTGAAAGCATTTAACCTCCATTACGTCCATTTTAGCACAAGATTTACTTTATTTATTTCACATGCAACACACTACAAACAATAAATTCTTTGTTCAGTCTGTAGCACGGTTCCACGTTCTACTAATAAGAGATGCAGTGTAATTAGCATCTTTCTAGTTTTGTAACAAATAGTGGACAGAAGACAGTCCCACTAAAGTGCCATGCATGGTTCCCTGGCAAGGACCTTTTCATGTATCTTTAAATGCAGAAGAATCTACAGTACACATCTTCTGGCCTTTATATGAGAAGCTATATAAAGCTGTGTTTGGAAGGTTAGGAATACGTGCATTGTTTTACCAAAAATTAGAAATAAATTGTGTCTGTTGTGACCTACCTGGATTTTTTGCTGGCTGCCAGGATCACGTTTTACTATCTTGTTTAAGGTTGTTGGTGTTGTCTTATCCAAATTCATAGAAACAAGAGATTCCCACAGAAACCTAAGGCAGAAAAAATATCTTTGGTGTCTTCAGCTGCATTTGGGGGATGGCTGATTGTCAGAGAGTGTATTCAAGAGTTGTTTGGTCCCTGCAAAGATCCACAGTACATGATGCTTGTGAACCTTCTAGATGAGATTAGCTGTTTCAACTTCTACTTTTACACTACTTGCTTCCGAGGTGGTTCTTTTGACAGCTGGCTTCATTCAATGGTGCGAGCATCCATGTTATTTATCACTTTCAAACGCAGAAATTATGACAAGGCCACCTTATGCCAGTTGAGCGATGTGCTGTTCCATGTTTCCGACAACCCTGGACTTGGAGACCGAATACAGCAGTTTCTGCAAACGTTTACAGAACAAAAATTGAAATCCTACATTCCATTCTTAGACGGTATGAGAGCCACAGAGTAATAACCATTAATTCCAATCAACTCTATGTTGTTAAACTAAGTGCACCCACACATAACTGCACACTGCTAACATACTAAATTATAGGATTTCTAGAATTTTTCACTGAAACGAAATAAAAATGTAAGGTTTGCAGAATTTGCATTTGTCTGGTTAAGCCAAAATTATTATTATTAAAATTCAAGTTCCCCATTACCGGTAATAATGGTCCCCAAGTTGTCTATACTAAAAAGTTAAATTTAATGCTTGTAGTATATATTTTTTCAAACTACTACACACCTAGGATGTAGTACAAATTTTACAATAACTGCAAAAATTCTTGCATGCTCAATGACTAATTTTCAATGTCAATAAGTAGACAAACACATGGATTTCTCATTTATGCAATGCTGCAATTTTGTTATTGACAAAACAAATCGATTTCAGTTTTTCATGGATCTGTCCTGTTATTGACAATGACTTTTGTCATAACTTTGTCAAAGTAGTCTGCGGATCCACTTGGCTACCAGCGTGTGGATCCACAGCTACTTCACGATGTTATAACGAGATTCATGATCAATAAAGCAACAGAGGTATGAAAAAATGACCTCAGTTTGCTAAATATGTAAATAGTTTTATCCTTAGGCATTGAATGTATTATGTACTTTTTTTAGTTTTTAATTTCAGGAAACGTTATAGGGTTAACCTCGTGTTTCCTTTCATGATGTATTTTTATAGTTATTTTGTTTTTCATCATGAATAAATTATGCTGTTATCTTGTCATCTGTTACATTTCTTTTAAATTTTAGTTGTGTACCTATAGGGGCTGAGCCACATTAATTTCATCAGAACAGTGGCTCATGCTTTAAGCGGAAGACGTTTTGATGCCGACTTTGTGGAGTGGTTTTTGCCGCAGTATTTAAGAGGCTGTGGGAAGAATAATCTCAATGAGATTGTCAAAAGTTCAGCTGAATTCCTGTTTATCCTTTTCGTCGAAGTTTGGAATACATTAGGACAAACAGTAAAAGTCCCACGTGGAAATCGCAAATACCAGGTGTGAAATATAATTTTTTATAGGGATTTACCCGATTGTTACATAAAAACTAACTAGAAAACCTATCGGTCCACTTAGCTCCCCAGCTCACAACCAACTAACTACCTAAAAGAAAAAAATACTAAAAATGCTTCTAAAACCTTATTAAGAATTTAAAATCAAATGTAAACTTCAATATGAGCTGAATAAAACATTAACATTATTATCATATCGACTTTCGATTCCCCAAAGCAATAATTCAACTTACTAATCGATTACATATTTTTGCCAATAATTTCTACACACTGTAAATGGTTTGAAGACAATTATTTGGCACGGACCAATAAACTGTACTTTATCAACATACCTTTCAGTCGTACTATTTTCCTGCCTTGGACGCCACGATGGACCAACGTTCTTTGCCTATGGGATACTCATTCCTCGGTCATGAACCGGATCATTTGGTGTGTTGTGATCTTCCAGAGTGAGCTATCCGGATCCAACTCAGTTCGCCCGATGACATCACGTACAAAAGGTTAAACTGCGGCCACTCTTTCCACATCACTTGCCTGCAGCCAAGGGACCCTGCTACTGGTTCTTTCGTCCCCAACCGTGCTACTTGCCCCATCTGCAAGCCTTTACTCGAAGAACGAATACGAGAACTTTCCACTACAATGAATAGGTGGGTACCAGGACTCGAAAACAATTGAATTCTAGTTTGCCCTTCGGACAAGCAGCTCTAGTCTCACCTTCGAACAAACGACGAAATGTACATGTACTTTACTTTATTCGAACACTTCTTTCTCCATTTTATGTAGGTATCTCGCAGGCGATGCACTGGATAGCGACGACAGCGACGATGACGACGAAGATGATGATGACGATCAGCCAGGTAAATTCGAGGAGAGCTGCGACGACGAAAAGAAGGAAAGCCACCAAAGCAAATTGGACGAGATGTTGGCCACATTTCAAACACGTGCTCGATCACTTCAGCAAGAACGACCCCGTCAAGTTACCCCTTCGCTTCGCTTCGCGACTCGGGAAATTTTGTGAAAACTTTGAAAAGTACTCGTGAAATTAATTCTTGATTGCCCTCGGCCCCATGCGATTACATATACAAAATGACAAGGATAAACAGATGGTTCAGGCTGAGCTGACTTTGTTGGCAACCGTTTTTCAAGTCAAATCTTTTTTCAAACCATTTAGTGTAAAACTTTAAAATCGTATTTTTGTTATTGCGCTGTAACTACACTGGTCTTTCTGGTTGTTAAAAAAATACCGTCAACATGTACCTCGACAGAAAAGTATTTTGGCTCTCAACTCTCATATTTTGAGCCTTTTGAAAATAATATATCAAAAAATACTTGTCTGATGAAAACAATGCTGACAGACAATTTGTGGGAATTCAATATGTTATTATAGATCTTGAACATTTTTGCATACCGCAAAACCTAGGCTCAACGGACGAAGATTACAAATTGGTACCAGCTTTGGAAGCCAGACAAACGATGTAGTGACGTTTGCGTCATGCTTTGAAAACAAGATGGGGCTGATTTCGAGTTCATTTCATAGACTAAAGTTAGTAAAATGCAGTAATAGTTAATTTATGATGTACGTTATAACTGTTTGAATACAGCATCACGAAAAATGATCACGCGCCACGTCCAATCACAGCGAACCTGATGACGTCACGAGTTTTAGACACTAGATTAAACGCTCATTGTCTCCTTTCTAATTAATCACGCAGAGTTGATTTGATGCTTGTTTATGTC
>CM042746.1:45659061-45692368 GCA_022496165.2 Catalaphyllia jardinei
CAACAAACATCGACCATCAGTGCCTGATATATGAACTTCTTATACAAAGAATAATTTATATGTGCCTAAAATAGCAGATAGGATGGTTATCATTGGCTAGAAACAAAACTCCAGACTATTTCCTGAAGTAATAACACTATTAGGAAAATTGGTGCACCTGCTGCACCTGTCATAATGACTATTAACATCACTGACACCAGCTCTCCGTGTGCAACATTTAATAGGTTTTCCCTTACGAGGCGCCAAATAAGTCCATTCCGTTTGACAGTGAAGTTTAAAAGCATTCAAAGCAAAATATGATCCAATAGTGTGCATTATATACAGCAGAGATGAGTTATTAACATGTTAGTATTGAGATACACATAAACAGCCTATTACTAATGCACACGAAATTCATACCTTAAATTAAAGGTTTTCGGAATTCGTCGTTGGAAGGCGAGGAAAGCATTTTGAAGAAATGTCAAAGCAAGCGGGAAAAGGGATAACGCGGCCAGAGAAATCTACGTCTAGCTCAAAATCACCAAAGAAGACAAAGAAAACTGGAAGTAAGAACAAGAAAGCATTTGCCAGATTAACGTTGACGCACAAAGAAAGGAATGAATTTAAATATGCAACAGAAAGTGAAAAAAGAACGACGATACAAAGAACTGCTTCTGGAATTCGAGCTTTCAGTGGAAACGACTTTCAAAATGTGGAAACCTCGCGCTCATTTGAAATGCTGAACCTGTGCTACGAGGAAGGCAATGATGACTCTCTCAGCATGATCTCTTTGAATTCTCGGCCATCCTCGGTTGCTACAGATTTTCCAGAAGAAGTTAAACTTGAAGATGATAAGGAAGTTTTAAGCCTGGAGAACGTAAATATTGACAATGTCGATTGGATAACAACAGCTGCGGCAAAAAGTCCCCAAAGTGATTTAAATCTAGA
Organism: Catalaphyllia jardinei; assembly: GCA_022496165.2. Classification (NCBI taxonomy): domain Eukaryota; kingdom Metazoa; phylum Cnidaria; class Anthozoa; order Scleractinia; family Caryophylliidae; genus Catalaphyllia; species Catalaphyllia jardinei. The sequence goes on from CM042746.1 coordinate 45,659,989, forward strand.
CGAAATTTCTGTTGATAATGGATCTCCAAGGACACAAGCTACTCAAATACACGCTGAAAATGTTAACAACGATGATAAAGCTGAGGAATGTCATTTTGACTCTTCGAGTCTCGTAGTACATGCGGAGGCAGAGGAGTCCCGAAAGAAGCCAGAAAATAAGCGCTCTAAATTCAAAACTGCTTGGCAATTGAATGAAAAATTCCTCCTGACCGCAGAGGTTCCAGCAGAAGTTTGGGAAGAGAAATTAAACAGGAAAGCAACGAATGCAAGAAGAAAATCCTCTGATTTGTTAAACGCAAGTTTTCCACCATTATCTCTACTCCCTGGATTAAGGAGAAGTTCAGTTCCTAGCTCGACTTCGAGCTCTTTGATGTTTTCAACCACAACTCACGAGCTCCCTTCGCTGTCCGGGAGACAGTGTAAGGTACAGCTTCCTTCAAGTTTCCCTGGTGTTCCGGCTCCGCTAAGCGCGAGTGATTCTGAAAGCGAATCTTCAGCTGAGGAAAAACTTAATCATTTATTCCGGAATAAAGAACCATTAGCGCCAAAATTTGACCAAAATACACAGAAGAGTTATTTAGATGTTCCTGGTAAACGGACCAAAACTTTGAGAAACTCCTCTACGAGATCATCTCCTATTTCAAGTACATCACAGTCGCCAATGGCATCCACAGAGACTCTTGCGATAAGGGCCGCATCTACGGAATACCTCGCCGCTCGAGTTGTCACGCAATTAAATTCTGCTTTCAAAGAAACTACCATTAAAAGCAATGACGAAGTCACGGCCCGCGAAAATTGCGTCACGCCAAATCTGATGCCGCGCAGATACAGTGCTCTTTCCTTTCGTCCTAACACAAGCGGTTATCTCGACGAACGACGAAACTCGCTTACTTTACCGTCTGTTCACAGCGAATGCAGCAAGAGCTTACCGAATTTAACGGACGACAAAAGTAAGCGAATGTTTGTAACATTTGACCAGCATTTTCCACAGGCTAGCGTTGTTGATTTAAAGGGAAAAGACGATTTAGCACAAAGATGTCGACTCATCAATCGCAGATTATCCAGTGAGGACGCTATAGTTAAGGCGATGCTTGACAGGAAAATCAAAAAGAAGTCGATGGTAAAGAAATGGGTAATTTCCTCTGCACAATGTACATAAACTGCAGAATTTTCTCAGAACAGACACCATGGTATTTCATTCCTTTTAAATTTGTAAAAGGAAAAAGCTTTTGACACTGTTTTTAATTCTCACCAACACAGCTTTGTAAAGCGATCTAATCATATAAGGAGTCCGCACTCTCCGCACACTATTGTTGTCACTTGTTGACCGAGTTACGCGGTACGCTGGTCTCGCTGGGCACCTATTATATTTTGAACACACCTTTTTACCAAGTTCTTACTCCAGAATTCGGGCACATAACCCGTACTTGGGTACAAGGTCTCGACTTTGTACTTGATAGTGCAGAAAGTTGTACATGGGTATTTGGAGTACCAGTGTCTGAACGTAACTCTATTTTCTCAATAGACCCTTCTCCAAAATGGCGGCCGAAAATTCAAATGATTTAAAATTAGCTAAAATTAAAAACGTATACCAGCACTAGAAAGAGCACCTATACTTTAGCAAAACTGCAAAGTTTCAGCATTTCAGGTGTCATATCAGCTGAGAAAAGGTAAGTTGAAAATTGGAAAATTTACAGACGTTTGTATGACTGGGGGTACGCAGTATACCCCCAGTCATACAAGCGTCTCTAAATCTTTCAATTTTCAACTTACATTTTCTCAGCTGATATTACACCTGAAACACTGAAAATTTCCAGAATTACTTAACTAAAGGTGTTCTTTCTAGTGCTGGTATACGTTTTTAACTTTGACTTATTTAAAATTTCGGCCGCCATTTTGGAGAAGGGTCTATTCCAGTGCTCAGGCACCAGTGCTTACGCGCAAAGTATGAACACAACCTTTTCAGTTGAAACGAGTACTTCAGTAGATTAGACACTGTGGAGCAGACGAGGGAAATGTTCAACGGATTAAAAGGACTTTTCTCTTCCATCAACCTGTGCGATTTATTTCTGTACAGCTAAACTAACGGGCTTTTGCAGCATACAATGTCATAAAATGTCATATCAATAGATCTCAAAATTGCTTGCATGAAAAGGCTTGAAAAGGTCCTCAGGGACAGGCATTAATTTTGGCTATAATAAAGATCCCTTGTTAAGAGGTGCAGACTTGTCAGTAATTAGGATGTAGGTTAGCCCTAGACGAACACAAATTAAACTTCTAAAGGAATATCTCAATGCACGGCGTGACCCCAAGGTGATGAAACAAATACTTTCCAATTATGCATGAAGGCCCTTTGCTAAATCATTAACTACTCAGCTATAAATAATTCAATTCAATAAAAAAATGAGGATTTTAAAGTCAATGATACAGAGATGATTTCAGATCTATGACTCCAACATTAAGGCGATTCCCGAGTGAAGGAACCCACCATAGATTTCCGGTGAAACTTGGTATGTTGATATTACAAGACAAGGAGATATTAAAAACGTAATAAAAATAGGTGGTCACCGTGCTTGTTTTCACGCCACAATGCTGACAAATACGGTTATTAAGGTGACTTTTGGTGATCTCCGTGCGCAACAAATAAGCGCGAGTATTTTTCCAGTGGGGCGTGTTATGTCACACAGAGTTCGACTTTCTTTGATTGTTTACTCATCTACGTCCCAGAAAAAATGGCCTCAAATACCCTGCATTATTAATTAATATTTTTATCCTTTAAAGGAAACATATAATTTGGACTTGCTCTGTTGGGTCCGTTACGTCTCTATCTGTAGCATTTATTCCATTTGCCAAAAAAGTAGCCATAGATTTCTGCCAATTCTTTTTCTCAGTTATTGAGCATATTGTTCTCATTGAATTTATAAAAAAAAGTGGGGGTCACCGTGCTCGTTTAAGAGGAAACGAGCATTTATCTCGCTATCGAGCTTAGTTTGAGGTAAATCTCTTACGTTTTGTACGTACGCGCGCTCATTTGCGCGCTAATGGCGCAAAAATCGTGCACAGTATAGTAGGAATGCGCAATGCAAAACTAGGAAATCACCCTAAAGCTGCACGAGAGATTTGTTTAATTTCAAAGCGGTATATATTGAAAAGAATGCAAGGTTATAGGCACGTTGAACACCGATCAGCTAAATTCGACTAGGCCAATTAAACATTTTCCCGTTTTATTAATATCCGGTCAAACAAGAAAACGTTTAAATTTCCCCGTTTTATCGATATCAGTCGAAAAAGAAAACATTGAGATAAATAACAGAAGAAAAGGTCTATATTCGAGCTGTACGAATTATTTTAATTATCATTTAATTTTATCTATTTTTTATTCATGTTTTTGTATTAATCTATTTACATAGCCAACTGGTCTGCCTCCCGCCAGTTGGGATTCTTAAGCCTGTTATGTCCATTTGAAATATTTGTTTCCTTCAGTTTAAGTGGCATGCCTGTGAACTAGCTTGGTGTAGCTAAGTGCATGACCACTATAAACGGACATTTGTTATTTTGACATTTGACATATTTTTTTTTCTCTGCGCAAGATCATGGCATAGTTCAAGAATACAAACCGACATCGGCATAAGAGTGTTTTCAAGGCCATCCAAACAGAACAAAATCCCAATTTTGGACTTTCTATTGTAGTCAGTTTAAAGCCTTCTTTCGCTATCCTCTTCCCCTCTTGCCTCGGTTTAGAGGGCATGACGCTAATTGGTCTTTACCTACAGTAATGATATTTGAGTAAGAATAGATTTTTTTACGATAACTTCAAAAATTCACGCGCGCTCATTGGCTAATTTTCATTTCAATATGCGCACAGACAGATGAATTTAAAATTTATGCGAGCAAGAGCCGGCAATACGACAATTTGTTATCGTAAACAAACAAATTGATGTCAGTTTTTAATGCGTGTGTCCTGTTATTGATCATGAATTTCGTCATAACATTGTCAAAGTAGTCTGCCGATCCACAGCTACTTTGACAATGTAATGACGAAATTCATGATCCATAGCAGGACAGACACATAAAAACGTCAATTTGTTAAATATTATATGATTTTAGTATACAGCTGTTTCGAGAAGGGTTGTCTTACAAACGGGAAAAAGCTTACGTGACTACGTGGGTAATGGTGGTTTTTACGGTTGCTTGATTGGACCTCAAAGTGTTTCAGCGTGGTGGAAGGAAACAGTACAAACACACGTATTCGTTCTTTCTCGTCCCTTGTTGCTGAATCACCTTGAACCGCAATAAAGCAAAATCGAACTCTTACTTCCCATAATGCCGATATCGCGTACGCTTTTACACTTTTGCGGGACAACCTTTGTCGAAACAGCTGTAAAGTATGCGAATACAGGCGCGTAGTCCTCATTACCTGTTAGCTGGTGTGTTATGTTTGGAGCGATGTGAGGCGGCAGTATTTGCATGACACAATACAGTCAAACCGCTGTTGTATGGGTCATGTATGCATAAACAAGGTGAGACCGTACCCTGGACGAGGTACAGCCGAACTCGAACTGATGGAATTCCTTCCATGCTACCAGTTTCTCTATAAGATTGATGTTTTTCATCCCAATCTCGCGTTGAACCACATGGTATAATTGCTCTGTTTCTATCACTTTAAGGGGGGAGGGGGGCACACGTGAAGGTTTCAAGAAACGCTAAATTTCTCTCCTTATTTCATTAACCACTGTGTTTAACGGTTTTGTGTAAATTTTTGGGTGATTTTTGGGCATTTTGGGAAAGAGATTTTTTTTTCTCAAAGGATAGGTTAAATTGAGAAAAATATGAAATGTTGAAGATTTGATGGATTTGGAACACCATACAGTCCCCTGCCAACCTGGGGCTCTCTCGATGACGTCACGATAATCATGTGACTTCACTGCCCGAGTTTTCCTCAAACACAAACCTAAAATAACCGGTGGTGATTCTGACGAAGTGCCGACGGAAAAAATACATACACAGTACCCCCGGATAGAGGGTACTCTCAAAAAAACTGGGCGGGGGTGTGCGGCCCACTTTCCAAAACCATATGCTTTCCCTATTAATCATAAAAATTACAATTTCCTCGATTGGTGATTGGTTTAAAAAAAGTTCTATTTTCCCCTAACTCGTTTACTGAGTTGTTATCGGACAGTTTGTTATTGGATAGTTTGTTATTGGATAGTTTGTTATTGGACAGTATGTTATCGGACAGTTCATTAAGCCAATCACTTTCAAAGTTGTAGTTTAGATCAACCAATCACATTCAAAGTTGTAATTGCGTGCTACGTGCGCGCGCGCTTGCTTTTGTATTTTTGCCGGTAGCCTTAAAGAGTTTACGCCTCCTTTTTCAGTATTTTAACTTAAATTTTCCCCTTTTTTCATAACTTGGCTATTTTTCTTTTCTCGGAAATTGTAATTTTTATAAACCTCTCGACAATGTAAGTTGTTCCTCTGTTGTAGCAAAGTTCGACTAGTTTTAAATGAAACAACAACAGCACGTATAAAGAGACAAATTTAGGCTTCCTGTAGGATTTGTTTTATTGATATTCGTCGATATTCCTGCTCTGTTTTTACAGCACTGCTAAAAACATACTCTTTTAATTTTAGCATATTTTAATTCATCAGAGGATTTTTAGACTAACAAGAAATGTGCAGGAACATTCGAAACTTTAGTTAATGTTCTAATGAAGAAAAAAATGCCGAATTTTATTATAGGTTTGTTAAGGCGGAGGTTAACCTAAAATTCTGTTAAAAAGTCTAAGTTTAGTTTTATCGAAATTTAAACCTTAAAGTATTTAAGTTTTATTTTGAGAATTTCTGTTATTTTAAGTTAAGTAATTCCAAAGCTCGTTTTCCCAAAACAACTTATTTTTGCCTTTGAGAAAAGATATTTTGAGAAGGATTTGTCCAACTGAGCTGAAATTTCAGGATTTGTTTTTCTGAATTAGTTTAACTGAGAACTTTTCCATCGAACTTATGCATTGAAATGTATGTTGAATTTCCTGTACCGGATTTAACTGGTCATTATTTCATGTGTTTTAGCTTTTCAAAAATCCCTATGCTTAAAACATTAAACTATTTTTCTTCTTTTAAAAAATGCAAAAAATTGTGATCAATTCTTGTAGGCCCTTCAAGTAAGCCCTGGAATTTCCCAGCGGGTGACAGATTTCATTAGCCAGTTTCTGGTTACATTACAGTTCTAGGGTACAATTGTTTTCATAGTCTTTGGTCTTTAAGTTTCATAAAACTTTGCAATGGTTTGGAATGAAATCTCACCACGGGAAAGTTTGGGAAAATGGCCTGTTTTTAGTTTAATCCCCGCCTTAATATTTGGCAAATCTAAGGGGTTCGTTCTCAGAGATTGTTAGAATAATTCCGATGATATAACACAGTGGTCTACTTAAATCAATTTAAGATTCCAAAATGTCCATCTGCGATGCACATCGAGTTTATTTGACCGTTCTCTCTTTCGTTCCCTGCAAAGAAAGTCATAGCAGAAGTGTTAACAACAACCAAATAATATGGAGATAGCAAGAAATATGGCTTTATTTGCCCCTACAAAGTCCTTCCTCTGTCGGTTATTCATATTTACAAAGGATATGCCTTTGTATACACCGTGAGATCAACATTGAACACTTGTTTAAAGATTTATGGCTCGGGAAGCTATTAGCAATGCTCGATTGAAGTCAAACAGATATCCGTCGCAGGGCCATCCCTCGCTTCATTGATATTCCAGTTGCAAAGTTGTTTCATCAAATGATATGATAAAGAACGAAACATAATACTTCACGTTCATAATGGCGGTTCACATGAAACTTTGAATTTACTTCTTGTGAGTAATTGCGAAATGTTCACATTTTGTGACGCCATGCATGAAACAAAACAAACTCTCGAGAGTGCACAGTACACACTGGAAATCATCTCCAAAAAAATTGCAATGTTGTTATGACTATAGATAAGATCTTTACCCATGTAATGTCTATCACAGAAAAACTGGTGCAGTGAAACTATTCTTATGTGACGTGTTAATTCATATTTACAGGCATAACCTTCCTTTAAACACAGTAAAAAAATTCGTCAGCTAAGACTACCTAACATATTTTAAAATTCCTAAAATGTAGTATAATAAAAAATAATTAAATAAAAAAAGCTGCTCGGCTTCATGAATGCCGTGTCTTATTCATCTCCTTTGAGAAGGGGTTTAAATTGCTTCAGGGACAAGTCACAAGGAAGGCTGTTCCAAAGAATGGCATCACTATAGCTAAAGCTAATTTGATAACAGTTTTGATAACAATCTTGATGTTAAGCTAGCCTTTTCTTCGTTTAAGATCCGTAACATGTTTAGTGTGAAGGACCCTGTGCCCGTTGAACTTCGTTCGAATGTTGTTTACAAGTTTACCTGTGCAAGCTGTAATTCTTGCTATGTCGGTGAAACTAGCCGACACCTCTCGACACGCATTCGCGAACACTTAAACAGGGACAGGAACTCACATATCTTTCAACACCTTCAACAATCCGAGGCATGCCGTAATTCCTGCTCCGCTGAATGTTTTAAAATTATAGATCATGCGACCACAAAATTCCAGGTCAAGATAAAAGAAGCGTTACATATTTCCTGGGAGCAACCTTCTTTAAACAAGCAATTATATCACGTTAATTTAACTCTCTCGTTCTAATTAACATATTACTATTGTACACTCTTTTGTTACCTCTAGCTATGTTGTAAGATTGCCATTTTATTTCACGTTGTTATTTATCTTTATTTAGCATAATATTATAAATTCAAATGTAACTTCAATTATCTTACTTTCAACTGAAGATGGTCGTTGCACGACCGAAACATGTCTTGTAAACTTCGTTTGAAATGTGTCGTCATTTTCATAAAAATTATTGATAACAGTTTGTACGTGGCAAATATGAGACAAAGTTTATTCTCAGAGTCCCTTCGGTGTAATGCAGTTCATCAATCAATAAGTAGTAACTCTTTACAAGGGTTTCGATGGGCGCTAACTGATAGCGGACAATTGGAAGGGGTGGTCTAATTTAAATTATATAATAACCCAAGTTATTCTTGCATTTTGATTGTTTCTGGCCTATGATCTATTACAGGACAGATGCACGATTGACGTCATCATTACAAAGTTTTTCCCTCTACTGTTTTAAAAGGGCGGGAAGTTTTGAGAATCAAGTTAATATTTTACGTGACTGGGCAAAAGATAAGGTACAAAAAAGTCTTGCCGAGGAATTGAACCGGTTCGAGAAGCCAGAAGAAGAAAGATAAAGCCGTTTCTTTTAGAAAATGATCCAGAAAAAATTCTCGAGCAGTCTCAGTCAGCAGTTGAGCGAGACTAAACCACGCACAAACTTGGTCTTAGTGAGCATAGAACCATTGCTTTATCTCGAATTTAACAAACCCAATAAACAAAATGTTTCTGAGATTAATTTATTTAAAAAATTCAACTTTTCCCAGTGTCAAAATGACCGCTGATACACTAATTGATGTCAGGAATGAAACATCAAAACATCACAGCACAGCAGCGAGCTAAGTATAGCCACGGCCAACAGTATCGCAGCTAAAATGTGTCTCCGACACTATATCAAACTGATTTGAGAATCACCAACCACAGAAGACAAAAATTTCCACCGTCATTTACGCTCCTTTCATTCAAAACTCGAATCAAATGGCCTCTAGGTTGACCGCAACCACAAGTTTTCCGACAATGTTTCTTAAAATCCTGCAATTTTCAAAGCAACGTCCAAGCTTTTCGCAGTTTAATTCTGCTTTCGCCGTAAGTTTTCATTCCAAAAGGAGAGACGCCCGAGTCAGGTTTGACAGTGGCGTGATTTTCCTCGACCAATCACAATTCTCTGCTACGTACAGTAACCAATGAAATTACTTCATTTTGTATAGATGATATAGATTACGTCAAAGGGCTTTTTTCGTCTTCGCCAAAGTGGGCAAAGGCGGGCTTTCGCGTTTTATTGAAGTATTTTGAAATATATGTGTAGTAATTTGTTTCGCTATGATATAAAACAAATAGATTCCATGTTGTCGTGCGTCTGTTCAGTAATAGATCACAGAAGACGTCAAACTGTGGTAAGAACATCAGTAACACACTCGGCTATCGCCGACCTCGGAGCGTGTTATCCACCTCAGCCTTCCGCCTCGTTGGATAACATTTTCTTTGATCTGCCAATTCTTCATGTCCTACTCAGCCTCATTCAATAATTGCTAATTATCATTTGATGAAATTTCCTTTCTTTCCATTGGTCGAGAGCCCACCACGTGACCTGTAAATAACTGTCTGCAAATACTGGTCTGCTCATGCGTAGTACCGTCTAATCGTGTATTGCTGCAGATAATATTCTGTTCATGCGTAATTGGAACCACGTTCTCGAGAGAAAAATGGCTGATCGCTTCCCTGAGCTGCCAGGAAGTGATTAAAATATGAAAACAAACTTCAAGTTGGTGATCGAAAGATAAAACAATTGTTAAACTCGTTTATCGCAAAATCTCGTGATTTGTTAGTGTCGCGTAGATCAATTATTTGCCTCAGCTTGCTTCGGCAAACAGTTAATCTGCTTGCCACTGACAAATCACGATATTTTGCTCAGCCTCGTCCAATAATTGTTAATTAAGACCTACAAACACCTTGACAAGAAATTAAATTTCACCTTTAATCCTTGGAGTTCTTCCTGGTGAGTTCAGCTTTCCATTTTTTTAACTTATCTACGAGATGTTTATCTTGTGGTAGCGTCAAGGCCCATTGTACGGTCAGTCCCTTTAAAGGATGGTTATGTCCGAGAATGACATATTCCTTGCCTACCTGGAAGCAAGTGTATGTGCTTGCGTTGTCAGAAGTACAGTGACTTTGTGACCAGATCTGAGCCACGTGTGACCGAAACGAGTAACCAGTTTTAAAGATGACTCGAGATACATTGAACCATATAGAATAACCACTGGAAGTTTGATTCATGGACGCAATTCTTCCTTTTATCGCTAGAATGAATTAATATGGACCATGTAATAAGTATATCGATCTCTATTGCAGTTTAAGGAGGCTCGAAAGGGTTTTTAACTGCACGCGCGCGCGCAAACACACACGCGTCAGCTGAATGAATCACAATCAGCACACCGGAAGTTAAATCTTGCGTAAAATCGCGCGAACCGGAAATAAAATCTGCAGAAAATATTTGTTTCTAGCTCGAAATTTTGCTCGGTGACCTATCTTGATTTTTTGCATGCACACAGCATTCACGATGGCACTTCAAATTTAAAAGTTTCGGAGAAAATTATCTAGTAGAATTTTCTGTAAGCCATAAATTTCATTTTCTTTAAATATATTTAATTCTACTAGATAATTTTTTTCCATATTGTCTGAAAACAAAAAAATAAAAGAAATAAAAATAGTAGGTCACCGAATTAGTTTTTCAGATAATTTACAAAAACTGAAATTTAGTGGACGTTTTTGTGCACCTTGTGCGTTGCCATGGAAACTGATATGTCACAATCAGTCACAAGTACCCTCAAAGTATAGCCCAGCAATAGAGTTGCTAGGAGACATATAGTTTGCCCACACCATTAAATATCCTTCTTTGTAATCTTCCATCGTTTCACAAACACTGCAGCAACGAAAAACCCTTTCGAGCCTCCTTAATTAATCACCGTTGCAGTTTATTTCCCAATAACTTTGACACTTATACAGTTTACCTACAATGGTAAAACATGTTTTGCTAGAAGCATTGATATTTTTTATATATTGAATTCTTGCCTTTATTTTTCCATCTTCTGGACAACGTGCGTGTAAGCCAAGAATTTGAAATAGGTTGTTAGTTTATCCTAATTGGTTAAACTCTATACTCACTCTCATAAAAAGTGATCAGTGTCTTCGTCATACTGATATAAATCTCTACTACTAACGTTTGTGAGTACATGCTGTGATATTTTTCCTTTTGTTTGGCCTCTCGCGTTAAATTTACATGATTTGACTGCTACCAGCCATGTTTTCTGCAACCAGCGTACTCCATTGTGCATCGTGCGTCTCAAGTCTCAAAACCTCGCTGACTAGAGAGCACGCTTTTACACTCACGGCTAACCACACAAAGTTATAAATGAAAGTTATAATTAGGCGCTTGAAATAGTAGCTAGCGACAAGTTCCATTCAGATGATCTGCAGGTCTCTTTCAACGAATGTTTTAATTGCGTTCTCCAAGACATTTCTCTTGATATAAGTGAATGATGCAGTTTTTTTCCCAGACCGTGACATTATATGTTTTCTGGTTTGAGCATAAAGCTTTAAAATAATTTCTTGAATTTAACATTTTTCAATTCTAGTATGATTGGGCCAAACAAATAAGAACTTACCAAAGTTAAATTTGGCCTTTAAGAAATCTTCTTTTCTTATATCCCGCTTGGCTGCAGAAAAATAAATGAATAAAGGGGGTAAGTTTCTAAAGAAACTGTGGTGCTGCGTCGGTGGGGAGCATTACAAGATAATTTGGTTTTATCAACTGGTTTAATAATGTGAATTGGCCATCGTAAAAAGAATCGAAAGCTGACGTTTCGAGCGTTAGCCTTTCGTCGATTTGTTTCGACGAAGGACCCCCGGGGGAAAGGGGGGTGAAGGGCTAACGCTCGAAACGTCAGCTTTCGAATCTCTTTGCGGTGGCCAACTCACGTTATCAACCCAGTTGATAAAACCAAATTATCGCAGAAAAATAAATTAACCCGAAGTGTTTTTTTTACAAGAAACAATTATGTGCGAAACTAAATATTCGTTTAGTAAGCTACAATCAATAAACTTCAATGCCATGTTTTTATTTGCCCATTTTACTACATTTGTACTGATTTGTCTATAGTTAATTATGTGCTCATAAAACACGTATAATGGCAGGAAAAAATTAATTAAAAGTAATTAGAAAGATCTGACTCCTCCTATTATAAACGCCTTTAAACTTAAGGCAAAAAGTAAGTATGAAACCGAAAAATTTATATGTGTTAATAATAATAACATGGATAAATTTAATAAGAAATGGGATTTGTGCTTGCTCTCTGTACCTTAATTAATTTCCAATCTGCTTATACTATGTTTTTTGAACTGTACTGACTGTAATGTAACTTTTGGGTAATATGTAGCTATGTAGGCATTGGACAAATATTGTAATGTACTGTAACCTAGTGTAGTACTGTAAGTAGAGTAAGTAGCTTACTTAGAATTGTAATTAATGTATGTATATGTATTGTAAATATTATAAGTGTGTGGCAATAAAAGTGTAAAAAAAAAATTAGAAAGATCAAAAGGCTTGCTCACCGTTGGTGGTTGCTGTAGGATCCTGCCCTGATTGATAGTAAAGTAATTAAAAGGAGTTACCAGGAGTTATTCATAGAAAACGTCCCAAGGCAAGCTAATTTTCCGTCAATTTTATTAGGCCTTAGCGGGGGAGGGAGCGGGAGGGTAAAGGGAGAAAGCTTTAAAAGGCCACGGAGATTTCACTCCTTTCTAAAAAACCCTTTAAACAAACGTGGTCCATTTCTGTGATTTCCTAACAATTGTCAGGGAATATTTTGTTGTGTCAGTTGTTTCGTCGCGTTTTTTTAGGTTGTTCTACATAAATTTAGTGGGTATTTTAAATTTATTTTATATACATACATTTTTCTATTCATACATTTTCTGGATTTTTTAACTCAATTTTAGAGAAGCTCCGACCTTTTCGAAAAAGTGTCGACATTTAAGACTGGGAATCCAAGATGGCAGAAAAAATGTGGGACGTCATTTTGGCGTTTTCTTGCCTCATGATTGGCACATTGTTAATAAAGAAAACACGAATTGTCGAGACAGGACGATAGAGACGTCATAACCTACTGGCCGAACTACGAGCAAAAAAGTATTTTATTTTGTTTGTTTGGGAAACATCGTGAAATGGCTTCATGAAAACCACTTTAAGTGAAAGACCAGCTCCTGGTGCTGTCTATCGAGTGGTGTTGTTAGACAGAGCCCGTGTTTTCGAGTATAGCTGATAGTTGGTCAGAGTGGGTTGTACTGTTGATAGATTAAACAGATGAACGGCCGTTGGGCGGAACAAGTGTGAGGTTTTAGGTCTAGCCTAATTGATCATCATTTCAACAGTAGCTCATTCAATTTCTGATTAATCTGGACAGATGTTCGTCCATACGATAAAAACAACGTCGTGTACATTTCACAAGCAAGTAAAAATTAGCAACAAGGACGAACGAAGTTTTTTTCTTATAAGTTTTACTTAATGCCTTTGCATGCGCATTATATTACAAAACCTTTAATTTGCTTTTAAGTATATCTGTTTACAACTAAGTGTTCTAAATCTTTTAATACTGCATACGCGTGCGCGCATAATCTGTAAAATAAAGTTTATCTAGAAGATGACATGGATAACTCACACGCCAAGTGTATCCATTTAAAAATAAGTCCCATAGCCTTTTAATGATGCTGGATTCGCGTGCAGGAATTTCTAAAGTAGCTTGTTGTTATTAATGTTTGCGTCTTAGTGCAATTTAAATTTAGCCAGCGCCAGAAAAAAACAATAATATAATGCATTAACAATCTGTGATGGATATCCCAACATTATGACACCTAATTGTTTTTAAGTTCCTGGCCAATACTGCGCCATTGAACCATTATTGTTACTGCTGAAGGTTGTAGCAAGCTTAAGTTTTCTTTATATTCCTGACGGTATGTCACAAATTCTTGACGGTAAACTCTCTAATCTTTCCAGCAATGTTTATCGTCTTTGACCAATTGCTCTGTTTCACGCAATAGCTAAGCAGGAGCCTATTTAACTCCTATGGGCTAACAGTTGCCCCGGAAACTATGTGTTCTAAAAACTAGGAAATTACTTCAGATTTTCGAGTCAAAATCGGATACTCAGGGGAAATATCAGCGGATAGGCCTTAAAACCGATATACTCTATCGATATGATGGGGGATCTCTGGACATGTGCAGTCTTATTATATTTGAACAGGCGTTAGTTAATTCTGCACTTACTGACATATTACATAATCTGTAGATGAAGTTTGTTCAGAAGAAAATTTCCACTTGAACTGTATTTGCTTTAATCGTAGTATACAACCTTTTAATGATACCTACGCGTGCAGGAATTTTTAAAGTAGTTAATAATGCTTTTTATGCTTGGTTCGTTCTTTAATTTAATTTAATCCTCACGGATCCTCAACTGAGCCCAAAAAAACAAAAATGTAATGAATAACTTAACAATTCCGAGAAGGAAATCTTACGTTGCAGAATAGTGAATGTTCTGTTGGTAAATTCCATCCGTTCGACTGAAAAAACATGCGGTTGCGAAATAGCTAAAATGCGTCGAGATTTAACCCACTGGGTTAGCGGGTAGGATGAGCCAAATCCTGCGCCGTGATTGGCTACCCGAGCAGGGAAGATGGCGCTATATTCCCCGCTCTTTCCCGCTCAGGATCATGACTCGATGTTTCCCGCAATAACATGGCTTCTTTTATGTCAAGTAATAAACTATTCTATTAACCATGCTAAATATTGGCGTCATCCCTTTTTGTGTCTTTATGGACTTTGACTCCGTCTCGTCGGTCCACAAACATCCACAAAAAAAGAACGAGTACAATATCCAGCAATCTTGACCTCACATTTGTTCAATAACCCAAAGGCATACATGTCGTCAAAAACATTGCAATGGCTTTTTCCTTAATTAAGCTTTCTTATTACTTAAAGAAAACAGAGGTGAAAAAATTTAGGGTTTTGTTGAATACATAAGCAAAAATCATGTTGTTCCAACGCAAATTCGTCTCACGTGTCTTGGATGGGTCAATCCGATTAATTGTTGGCTTCATAAATACAGGGTTTTTTTATATTAAATTGTTTCATGTAATGCATTGTTTGCGTTCCTAACAAATTCCTTTTACTCCCTCATTTAATTAGGTAAAAGCAATTAAAGATACTATAAGCAATATTCATTTGAAAGGTTAACTGCAAATCGCTAGATCAAGTGATCAGATAGTTATTTGAAAGTGAAGCACGTAAATAAAACTCACTTGTAGGATGAATGAAAGCTCTTGGAGTCAGACAGATGCCCTTGTCGTAAACTTCAAGCTTTTCGCACTCAAACTCAGGAAAGGCCTTGAATGGGGACTTCTCTCCAGTAATGGATTCCACAGCTGTTTTGCAGTCATTCCTCACTTTTTCACAAACTGATCGGCAAGGGTTTATGGGCCTCTTAATTTCCTGGTTCTCGACACATATGGGAAGATAAAGCGAGCAAACAAAGAAGAGCAAGTCTTCAGAGCAAACGACTTCATTGATCCGCTGCGCCAAATCCCACAACGTGCGGTTCACGGAGGATTGAGTGTCGTGCTCAAAGCTATTTGGTAAACGAGTGCGGTTATACGGCAGGGATTTGCACAGGCCGATCTGGATTTCTTCACATTGATGTCGATTTGAAGAAACTGGATTTCCATCGCTGTAGAATGGAGCAAGGCACAGCATCAAATATACCACGAATGCTTTCATTTTGGACTCATATCTCATGAATGCCGCACGGTCTCTTGTCACGAGGGATATATCGATACGTGTGTAGCCATAGTTAAAGGTCACGATTAGTGAGTATTATTTTCCTCAGTTATTTAGTGTCATCTAATCGTCGAAAAGAATTGCCAACGTAAACAGCTACTTTTCCAAAATCCGCGATAGTACCAATACGTGAACAGAAGTTTAAGTTTAAATAGTTGAAATTAATTTGGTAAAATCCTTATAAAGATGTTTCTTGAGATTTTTCTCAGTTTGAATTATGAAATAAGAAATGTACAGGAATAGATAAATGTGAAATAGAGAGGTTTAATAGCTATCTATGACCAAGAGGACAAGTTAAATACGCCCGCATAATTTAATTAACAAAACCATCCCAAGTTTGAACAGATGAGACTTTATCGAGGCCAGAGGAGAGACAATAAGAAATAATTAATGAAAAGATTTTGCCCTTTTCTATTTCGCAGCAGGTACATAACTAGAAAACGACAGAGGTTTGCAGGTAAAGGCCAGAAAATCACATCAACATGCATTTCGATGGATTCTCAAACGCCTGCCTCATGCATGCATGTGTCATTTTTACTGAAATTGACTAAATTCATAATCGTTTTACTAATCTGACAATTTGTTTTTTTTTAATTTCAAAAATTGAAAATACATGTGGTATAGTTTTATTCTGTGTTTCTCACATCATGTCAATAGACAACTTCATTATGCTATAAGACTATAAAGCTGACATCTTACATTTCCGCTAGTGGGAGTAAATTGACGTTACAATCTGGCTTTAAAGTTGACATATTTTTTAGTAATTCACTTAAAGCAAAACATACTTACAGTTCGCTTGAAATGTTAGTCACTAAGGAAGCAGTTCAAACTTCAACATACAGCTGATGAGCCAGCTCGGCTTCAAAAAACAAAGATATCTTGAAAATTAGCTTTTATTGGCAGCATTACACCAATATTCGCTACTTCTTACTGTGTCGTTGAGTTCAAACTTGACCAGATTTAGGATTTATCTCTGGCAATAAAGTACAAAAGCTCTCCTCCTTTTTTCTCAATAAAGTATAAATCAACGGTCGGTTGCAAGCTTTAGGATAGAATACAGTTTATAATTTTCATTGAATAAAATTGAAAAGACGTCTGTCGGTTGGGCTGTAATCCCATAAAATATGTTTTATATCGGAGCACGACTTATGTTTCTCGGAGATTATTTTCCTGATGTATTCTTATCCAATTGGTCAAGTCACCGATCATGATTTTAGACACCCATAAGTTTCCATTTATTTGGGGTCTTCAATTTTAAATGATTCCGACTTCTTTCCATCTGCTGCCTATAAAATGCAAGTGAATTCATGTGAAATCACAGAGTTAACATCCAAAAATTTGACCCAAAATGCACAAAGTATGATATTGCATAAAGAGCATTTTCACATGATGTCACGGCAGCTCTACTGGTGTCGCAAAACAGTAATGAGACAGTGACCATGTTGGTGTCCCAATTCCCAAACCAATCCTATCGGATTTTTAAACTCTTTTGTTCCAATAAATTTATCTAAAAGTGTTGTCACGTGACAGCTACCTCCTCGTGAGATACTACAAGGGAATCACGCATGGAGGGGGGGAGCTGTGGCCCTTAGCCCTTCCCTTATCTCCCCCACTATTCTAAGTACAGTTTGATTTTATTTCCTTGAGTGTTTACTGTTAATTCCCTTGAAGCAGTTAGTGCTAGCCGAGCGACAAAAGCAACACGAGGCTTGCCCTCGGATCAAGGTTTATGGAGTTCAGCGAAAGGCAGCTGGTGAGAGTGAAAAAATGCCAGCAGGACCTGTCCAGCAGGGAGACGATAGGAAAGCAACTCGATTTGCTCTCTTTTATTCACTGTTTGCATGGATAACCAGCGCCATTGGAGGACTTGGAGTGGGACAAGAAGACGAAAAAAACCGCCGATTTATTCCCTCTTCTACGATACTGACTACACATGGCTTATAAAGCAGAAAGTTATTTCTCACCCAACAGAAGACTACTTGGAGGTTAGCATCCTCTTATTTTTGTTCCAATAATCGAGCCGAAAGATCAACATCAGCATGTTTGTGTTCGATATATAAACTAACTATACAGTAAAGCAATGGCAACAACGATGTATGAATGAAGCTTTATTGAAATCACTTTTTGCCCCTGTACAACACACGTGCAAAACCATGATTATAAAAGTTCTCAATTACCGATTTTATTTCGCTCTATCCTAAAGATATCTATATTGTAACTAAACTGTCAGTTCAAGAACAAAATGATATACGATTGACAACTGCGACCGTACCCTGTCCACATAATGTTTGTTAGAAAAAACGGTCTTTGAAACCTAACAGCAAAGTTCGAAAGTTTTACAAGGGTCCAGGGCACCCACTTTCTTTTTTCCCTCTCTTGCTCACACCCTCTTAATTGTCGATTGATATAAAATCTTAGACATTGCTATATACAAAAGTAAATACTACAAAGATTCTTACTACACGACAAAAAGGTGGTGCGTTTCTCTAATTAACTTGCGTGTGTTCTCCCCAGCTTGAAAGACGAGGGAATTATGGGAAAGAGCCATTCATCGGATCTTTACCGAGAATACTGGAGACGAGTCATATGCCCAGCGCACCGATAACTATAATTTTTGTTTTTCTACAAATATCCTCGGTGACAATTTAAATTTCCTAGAGATTACAGTAGTTGTATTAAAATTAGAATTAAATTAATTAGCAATTTTATTAATGCCTTTTAATGTTCGCTAGCAAACATGTTGCTATTGTAGATACGTTACCAACTGTCTTGAATACCGGTGTGTATTTTTGCTTTTTTGAGAGCTTTGAACGAGAGAATGCATCTAATGTATATAACTTATTTATCAAATTGGAAAGTGCTCAAGTAGAAACTTGATTGTACGTACATGATTTCCAAGTTAGATATACTTTTATCGGGCATTTTAAAAACTAATTAATTTGGCGCAACCAAATTAAAAGCACGCGCCAATTTACATGCATATGAATTTAATTACTATTTTGACAATGGGCATTTTCCGTTTCTTCCTCGTTTAAAATTCAGTTTAAATCGTCTACAAAACTATTTTAGAGCCACACAACGAGAGATGGAACAATCAGAACTGTCCTACGTAAGGAAGGAACTTATGATCAGACTGTCAAATCATGGAAATATTAAGTAAATAGCTAGCGTCCGCGGCCCTCTTCATTATCTGTAAGTAGCTGCAAAACATGACTTTTTCATCTCATTATTCAAGAAGGAGAAATTAAGTCTTAATATTATTTGAACATTAATGGGTATTTAACGTTGTGACAGAGCAATCCTGTAGAAGTTCCATTTCCTATATGGAATACTGAAGGTCTTAAAATGTCTCATTTTTCGTGGCTGTCTTGCATTTCTTCACTGCAGTCATGAGTTGTTTTTCCTCTTTCTCGATCTTGGCGTATCCCAGGTGATTATTTTCTTAACTAATCTTCTTATCCGTGAGAATTCGGCCAATGAAGCGCTCTCTCGAAAAATATTTCTGACCGCAGTGGAATTCATGTGCTTGATCTTTCTAATTCTACGAAGATACTTTTTGGTATAGCAGCTGCCGTCGTTTAGTTGTCGCTCTCAGGAAAATAAAAAGGAACTGTCGAGAGAGAAAAGATCATCAGTTTTCCAGTGAAAATAATAGTCTGTACTATGTTTAACAACATACCATTGCAAGTCACAGAATGACTTAAATTCAACTTGTGACAGCTTTGGGCGTCAAATGAAATCTGTTAAGGTTCTGTTATTCGATGAATCTTGTCTGATCTGGCCTTTGGACTGATGAGCTTTTTTTCTTAATTTCTTTGGGTTCGAAGTCTGATCTCGTCTTAGGTTTATCTTATTAACGCCCTTGCGGCAACTCTCACATGTGGGTTTAGATAAAAAGCTAGAGATATTGTAATTTGTCGCTAAAGACATCAACTGTTGACAATTCGGGCTCAAAATCAGGAGTGATGTAGCAGCTCTCGTAAGGTCTCACATGAATGTTTTGCAATCCTTTGAGAGTACAATAGAACCCTAGCCCTGAAACAATAACAGCTGTTACAATGATAAAGCAAAAGCAGCTTACGACAGGTGCTACACTACTGAAAACCAGGGCTGTAGCTAGTCTAAGGTAAACCGAGGCACTTAAGTCATTTTTCGCTTTTTTGGTTTCTTTCATGAAGGGGGGGACGTAAAAAGCTGCTAAACACCCACCTATAGAAAGAGAATTTAACCATGGCCATTGTCTCAGTCATAATTGTTTCATGCACTTAGTCGCAGTTACAATTTTTTGCGGCTACAACCCTGAAATTGTCAGTTGCCATGTCATCCTCCTAGGATGTTTCACAGCAGTTGATTTATTTTTTAACTTGGCTAAGCTCCATAGTGAGTTTATTTTGGAATTCGGGAACGTTTGGAAGGCGGCAATCAGATTGATTGAAGTATTGGAAATTAAGCAGGCCACTCCAATAAGTTGACATATGTAAAAGTTATTCCAATAATTAAGGCGAAAGTATAAAAACATATGTAGGGCACCTTTTCTTCGTCGCTTTCTATTTTTTCTGTTATTATTCCTTCCAAGACGCTTCGCTTCCAGCCGCTTCTCCCATTTTCTAAATTTACCAACCCAGGCTCGTTCCCAGGCCTCCACCACACCATTGGTGGAATACAGGTAGAGTCTACTCTGCCTCATGTCCTCGTGACCAGCCACCAAGTAATCCGCGTCCAGCTGGTTAACCTGCGGACAATTACAAGTGGTATTACTGTGTAGAGATATGGTGTCGCCTTTCTTTAAATCGATGAAACCTTTTTGTAGGACGCGTTGTATTCTTCCCCTGAACTCGCGTTCACGTCCTTGTGTGACAGATGAGGTGATGCGCACTTTAAGTACTGCATATAAAATGAACAAAAGCATAAAATAAGCTTACAATTAATGAACGTATTTATCGTTATTTTGCAACTTTGATATAAAGAAGCTCGTGCTTAATTCGCTGTAATCTTGCACACATAACGTTAAAAAGTATTAAACGGTTAAAGGATAAAGTACTGTTCGGGAACGTTAACCGAGGACTCGACTCCGATTGATCCTTCATTTGCACTTGTTCATTCCTACGTCCATTTTCTGTGTTTCTATCGGGTGCTAGAAACAACAGATGAAAGGTTAAGAGAGGGAGAAATGTCGTGGAAGACTGAGCCGCAAGTGAGTCAGCTCCGCTTTCACAACAACAACGACAACGACAACAATCCCTTGTTCAAACAAGATTTGGTTTAAAGCAACAGCTTTGATTGTGGGGTCGTGTATCTAGCTTGAAGATTAAGAAAACAAAAATATGTACAGTACTAATAATTCAGTACTGTTATTATATACGTATCTATTCACATTAGAGAAAATCGTTAAAACGAGTGTTTCGAAAAAGAAATTTTGATAGGCTCTTGTTCCAGGCTATGCTTTGAAATACTCAAATTAAACTGAAACCAGTGAAATAAAGACATAAATAAATATAAGTGAAACTCTGAAAATTGTCCTGAACGGGATTTGAACCCGCGTTTACATCGCGAACACATCGGTTCTAGAAAGCCGAGGACGCGGGTTTAAATCCCGTTCAGGACAATTTTCAGAGTTTCACTTGTGTTTATTTATGCTTTGAAACCTGTTATGGTTGGGTTTTCCACAAGTCAGTTGACATCATTTTGGCAACTTTTCATATTTAACCTTATTTTAAGCAATGTCAGTGTTCTCTACGATCAACGTTTTTGATTCTGAGAATCCGGTACGGCTTAAACTGTTACTTGGTCTTGATTACCACATTTTGAATATTTTCCAAAGTTTCTCTTAGAGTTTCCCAAGACTATACAACTATTTCCGAACTCTTTGGAAGATTTTCGAAACTTTCAGGGGTAGACATCTCGAAAGAATCCCCAACTGTTGGCTCAAACAACTTGTTCAGAGCAAACGTCGATATTTTACATCAATAATGTGATGGTATTCGGTTTTTCTCAGAGATCATCCATAAGCCCTGCTGCTTGCTCTTATAAGGAATTCCTGTTGCAAAAAAAGGGGCATCGGACAGCAAACAGAAACCTCCATTATAAGAAGGAGCCTTACAGTTCTTTTTGAGCAACTTTTGGAGAATTTTACAAACAAACCTTTACAGAAAGTCCTAGTCCAAGTGACTTGTGGCCGAAAAATCTTGATCAATTTGTGGGAACTGAATTAAACGCGCTACTTGTTACTACAGCAGTACACTGATAAGTGTGATAAAAATAGTACGAGAAGGTAATTTGATGATCATCGGCAGATGGAGTTGACAAAAACATAGACTTACCGAAATTGTAAGCATTCCTTTGATACCAATGGAAGTTCAAGCGGGGTTTGGTACAATGACAGGTTGATACTGCAAAATAAAAAAAAAGAAAAGAAAACTTAGATTCTGTAACTAACTGTTCAGTAAATCCAAACCTGACGAACTTCACAGGACAGATAAGTAAGACCTCGGTGGTGTGGAGTTTAGATTAAAAGTGACAAACAAATCCATTTACAAAGACTTTATATCGATCTCGAGAACTTTGGCAAATATTAGGCACAGGAGTGTTACTGCTATTAACATATCAATAAAATAGTATTCTGACCTGATCGTTTTCATAACCCTGATCTCACACACGCAATCAGTGCGTGCTTCGTTCAATGCGCTTAATACTTACTATTTCTACTGATCAATTTGAATCTTGATTTCAGCAAGAAAAGCTAGCTAACAGACCTGAGACCTACTATAGAAGGAACAAGTATCTAATGCCGGGCCAAGAAACTGGCGTGCAGGCAGGCTACAAGATGAAAACAAGAACAAACGCGGTGGGATAAATCTCGTGACACATTAAGCGATGTAATAGTAAATTAAGCCCTAATGAATATTCCTATTAAACATTATTATTTTTTAAAAGAAATGAGAGAATAGTTACTAAGAAATTGGGCATAAATATTTTCTTGAACATAACGTTTGCTCAGATCAAATAAAATACCAACTTTCTTTGCGTGGCTCCTGCAGTTGAGGGTCACAAAATCTCATTTAGAGAAGAGTAAATAAAGTTTCACAAAAATGTTAGGAATGTTTACAGGAGGTTTTAAGATAGGTTCAAGGCAATATTTTAAATTTTGCACTATGCACTAAGTGGGCTCTACTTTCTACAGCTGATTAAACTCGTTTTCAATATCATGTCAAAGGCGAAACTCAAGGGGGCCGAAGTCAACTGCATGACAGAACGAAATTGGCGGCAAAATGAAAGAAGATTATTATCGATGCTTTGCGAAGACATTCATCAGTTTTTTATGGGTTCTAAATAACTGCATGAGTCTTGTACATAAAGAGTGAAGGTGACTCTAAACCGACCAGTTAAATACCTTGGCAGGATGTTGGCCAGAGAAAACTTAGTTGTTGAAGTTTTTTGGAGGCGGAGACTGAATTAAAGAAAACCCTATTTGTTCACCGAAACACTCCTGGAATCCACTAGGGTCACAATGTAATTCTCACGGATTCAACACCTTATATTAGTTTCGGAAGTATTAATAGGTAAATTAAAAAAACGTAAATTTTTGTCAGCATCTGGAGACATTAAAAATTGGACGAACAACTCAACTCAGTTTCTGAGTTCGCTCACTCCGGCAGCTCCAAGTAAGGGTTATAAATTTCTTTAGGCGCCTCTTTGCCAGTGAGATGCAGTCATTTAATTGTTGAACACGGTTGGCAAGAACCACAAACAACGCCAAGAAACTTACCTGTCATGATTGCCGGCAACATTCCAATTTAATTTCCTTAAAAGTGACTACCGTCCAAAGTGAATGTGAATACAGCTAGCTCATTGTTCTAAATGGCACATCTTACCGCCAACTTCGACAATAACCATTCAGCTTCTGCTTTAATTCATTCTAACGCTCAGACACAAATCAAATTCAACTGGACGGCCATCTTGTTTACCCGCGGCAACAATAGCTATTGACACGAGCTCCGTATTCTGATTAGCTGACGGTTTAGATAAATATATTTGCGGAAACCCCTTAACCTTAACCTTCCCTTTGGTGAACTTTTAAAGAAACTGATTTGACTCTCAGTCAAGCACAAAAGATGTTACCTCTGCGTCGATGGTAATTTGGCATACAACATTTTTGCAATATTGGATATGACAAGACTGCAAAAAAAGTAGTGAAAAAAAACCAACACAAGAAACATCAACGCATGTACAACTCTTATAATCCGAGCAAACAGTGAACGAAATTTATGGACGCAGTCAGATGTGGAAAAAGAGATTTAATCTGGGATTAAAAATAAGCTGGTAGCTCTTAGTGAATAAGCTGCAATACACAACAAATGGGTTCACGACCGCAAAATTCATTCGCATTTTAGTTCATTTAAAAAAGGGAGAGTTTAATTTCCTGTCATCTAATTGGAAGGTTTGGTCTCTTTACACAGGATTAAGTGCCGTATATGATTCCAATGGATTGAGGTTTTGGTTATCCGCTAAATCTAGTTAAAAATAAACTCAATAAAATTTAAATGACTTCTCTCGGCAATGCAGAAAATAAACTCTAAACATCCAGACGAGGCGAGTCTTTCATTCGTATAGTTCCATACAGTCTTCAAACGCTTGGCAGTCCACTAGTGACTTGATCGAGATTAAACATCCCACAAGCCAAGAAAGATAGTTTTAAGATATAGCTCTACCGAACGAGAGGTTAAAAGTCATAATTTAGAATTAGTTTGCAACCCCGATTTGCACCTAAGTGCTTGTTAGCACGTTAACGTCAAATGCGAATTTTTTCATTATTATTTATTGATAAGGTAAAAGCAAACCGATAGTATTTCTTAATGAGATCAGCTCTGATAGAGTGACTGCTGAAAAAAAAATCAAATAAAATTTCTAGACAAGAATGTAGTATAAAGCTGCTAAAGGTCATTAGCTATCTCAAATCCCAAGGAAACGTGATGTTATGGGAATGACTTATCTACTTGAAAAAAACGTTTAGTTTATCTAAAGAATCTCTGCCAAACAGTTTTAACAACTAGTTCTTACCACTATAGGCAAACAAAATAAAAGATAAAAGCACCATTTAGCTTACCAGATTTGACGAAAGATGCAGGTGTAACGCAGACATCGCTGTCGTAAGAAGGCAGGTCTTTACAAACGACATCTTCCGGCCACTTGCGCTTGTATCTGCGAATGGTGGCTAAGCAGTCCTCCATGACTCTTTCACAAACCGACCTGCAAGGTCGGATTGGCTTGGATTTAAATTCAGGAGCGCAAATTGGCAAATGATAAGAGCAGAGGAAGAAACCAGCCTCTTTCGAACAGTTAATGGCGACGATTGCACGAAAAAGGTCGATCTTTTGTCGAGCATACTGTTGGGAGAGCTGCTCGAGGGCATTTGGAAACATCGTCATGTTGTAAGGCAGATGCTTCTCGCAAAGTGGGATCTTGATTGGCTCACAGGTTTGGCTGGCAAGAGTGCCAACGACCACGGCGCAAAAAATAAGCAGAACTCTCAGATGCATCTTGTTTGATAAATTAACAACCAATGTTATCTGTCTTGCACTTTGTGCTGGCCCCGTCTTAACCTAAATGATACCAGAGTACGTGCCGTTTAATAAAGGACTTGAACTATATATATTTATATTGTTTAAGTGTTGGCCACTCCTTATTTAGAATAAGCGCAAAGAACTGTTTATTAATTTCGCGACGGTCGAGATGAGCTCAGATGGGCTTTTGAATGGACTAATGGACAAAGCAATTAATAAAGCAATTGTCTGATTCCAGTGCTGTGATTAATTACCGGTATTTTACACTTCCTGACGATGATAACCAAGCAGGTCCAACCGTTATGATGCCCTGGCAAGGCAAAACTCGATTTCATGATCAGCTAATATGAAGTGACGGTTTTCACCTTTGATAAAGCCTTGTTGGTTCGCTTCGTTTGAAGTGCAAAGTTATTAGAGGACAACTCAGATATATTTAATGTATTTGACCTTGCCCATGGCCGAGTGCCGCGCGAATTATGAAACGTTTGTAATTGACTCTTTACGAAGCCGCCACCGAAATTGGCAAGTCAGATCGACTGCAATGTAAACGAAGCAACGATACCTAACCTTTCCGGCGCTGTGTCCGCCCTCCGTCGCGATAAAAATCTGAAGTATAACAGGAAAGGTCGCTGCCTTCAACTCTCCGAGCGGTGCAGGTATTCGGAATTGTTCAAAGGGCCCAGATATCAATACATCGGATGATTAAATATAGCATTTAAATTGGCGGGAGCGTCAAGGGATCCCTAGCTCGTTCCTTCTTGCAGTCCTTCAAATCCTAAATGGCGGGAAATAAGCGGCCTCCTTTTTAGCTTCCTGAATTGATTCTCCAAATGGTACAGGTTTTATACTCTAGCTAAAGTAGACGTGAAATTTCCGGTTGTGCTTCCTAAAATGCGAAACATTCGTAAAAGAACAAATACTTTAATCTACCATTTAGACATCTTTATTAATTTCAAGATTATTAAATCGTGTAAATGGGTTTATGACGTCACAGGAAATTAATCTAGATTAAAACGGACATTTTTGCACGCTTCTTTGATATCATTTAGTCTGCGAATTGTTTCCTTTAAGGGCTTAAAAGTTGGTAGACATTACGAGGAACCAGTGCACTGAAAATAGAATGTCCTTGATTTGGGGGGTCCTGGAAAAAAACAAAAGAAAGCGGACCCATTCGAAGAGAACAAAACTTTTCCACTTTGCCTGGATAAACACTTCTATAGCTTCTATAGCTAGGATCCGTTCTAAGCAATTTAACAAGCAATTGACCCTTACTTTCTCTTGTTACCGATTGCATACCTGCATGCAATGATTATGGATGAAGTTTGCAAAAAATGGATGTATTCTGTCCGGCGCATATACGAATGCACAGATCAACTGAAGCTGTACGACCTGAAATAACTGCGCGTACGTATTTACCAGTCAACTGACTAGAGGATCAAACACATTGCATTTTATATGAGTGATATCTCCCTTAAAACCGGTCAGCTATTTTTGGTATTGCATGAAATATGGGATGTATACTGATTAAGAATTTGAAGAGCCTTATACCATTAGGAAGTGTTCTATTGTAAGATTCCTTAAAATAGTGCGCTTAGCAGTTTGACCTATATTCGTATGATTCCCGTGGTTGAAGCCATCAATTACGCTGTCTTTTTTTATTTTTGTTTTTAGACGCCTCTTTCATTTTGATCAGAAAACAACCACTCTAGGTCGCCCAC
This sequence comes from Catalaphyllia jardinei, assembly GCA_022496165.2. Taxonomy (NCBI): domain Eukaryota; kingdom Metazoa; phylum Cnidaria; class Anthozoa; order Scleractinia; family Caryophylliidae; genus Catalaphyllia; species Catalaphyllia jardinei. The sequence continues at coordinate 45,686,878 of CM042746.1, forward strand.
TTGGGAACAAATGGCAATTGATGCTCAGTATAAAATTGAATTTAACGGCTGATCAAACTCACCAATAATTAAGTACTGTAGTGATGGGTTATATTTTCATAAGGCTAAGTCTTGCCCTCTCGGGATGTGAGCGTCCGTACAGTTGTAATGAGGTTACGTAACAGTCGAAATAAAAGGAAATGTATGAAAAAAAAACAGTTCTATTCTTCAGCTTAACAAAATATGAACAGTTATGAATAAAACCAAAACTGAACTCGTTTCAGGTGTGTGTTTCCTTCTTTCTCGCCGTGACGTTTCCAGATCGATTTTATGATCATTTATTCGTAATAAAGTATTGGAACTGAATACCACCTAATAAATGCCCTTCAAATCGGTTAGAAACCTCACGAGAAACAAGGACACATACACCTGGCGAGAGGAGGGTTTATTTCAATTTCTACCAGCCTATTTTTTAGGCTCAAAAAAGGAATCGTTTGCCAATACAAATCCTTTTCTTTCGACTGTTGACTAATCTCAGTTAAAATGCATGTATCAGGCATCTGGCTAACACTCATGACATTTTCTGAGCTGTGGCTTAGGTTAGTCGGGAAACATCGGGACATGCATGTGCTGAGCGAAATCGACTGTTCAAAAACACGACGTTGTAAGTTCTCATTTGAAGATGAGAAATGCAAAGCCCCATTGGATTTAAAAGCGTGAATTTCGGTGAGCCCAAAATAATAACATCCGGGAGCGCCAAGGAATAATGTAAACAGTTCTTCAGACGTCGCGGGTTATGACAACAGGAAAAAGAGTGATTCTCTATCAACCCCCATGATAAAATTTATCATGGGGGGTTGCTTGGAATAATTGTTGAGTCTCGCCATTTTGCCTAGATGTCTGGATCAGATCCCTCGACAGCGATGGAAGGCAAGGACTGCTTTTAATTAGGTCATTTTTGGAGATTTGTTGACCTAGATGATTCAAACCTGACGGCGCTTGGGCCAAAAATGAACTTTGCAGGAACTGGATAAGGCATCCAGTTAAACGTGCACTGTAAGGTGAACTTCACACGACTTTTAATTAATTAGCAACTCACCCTAAAAATTCTTGCAAACAACTGATTGTTTACCGAAACTCGATCGACTAATAGTCAATAGGCGAGAAGCGGATTTTGGCTTTTTGGTTTGTCACGAATGGAAACTATTTCCTAATGCTGAAAGCTTAGTGCAGGAATGTCATGAATAATCCCTTCAACGGATGCTGCGAGGAACACGCAGTTAGAGAATATTGCATTGAAACTTCATATAACACCGAAGACGCCCTCGCGCAAGGTGCTTACGAGAGAGAGATGCTCCGTTTATTTGATAAAGTACAAAAAAGTAGTGTTGTTTAATTTTAATTCGCTCCGACGAAGGGCTAGCGCTCGAAACGTCAGCTTCTGAATCTCTTTACGGTGGCTAATTCACATTATCAACTCAGTTGATAAAACCAAATTATCTTGTAATACTCCCACCGTCCCACCGACGCAGCACCACAGTTTCTTTAAAAACTTACCCCCTTTACTAGTTTAATTTTAGTCTGCTGGTACCCTGCGAGTTAGGAAGGTACCCTTAATGATACCCTTCGCTTAAGGGAATCTCTAGCTGTCTCGCAGAGTAGTCGGTTTGTTGCATTTGGGTGACAGAAAAAAAAAACGACGTTATCATTGAGCTATGCCTTTTTAAAAGCATTTAAGAAACAGCTCAGCAGCTCCTTTTCAAGATGGAATACTGTAGATTGGAAGCAAAACAGCAGAAGCCGCTAGTTTTGAATGACCTTGGAAGCTCTTCAAAAGTTCATCCAGCTTGGGCAAACGCAATTTTTTTAGCCCATGGCGTAAGTACCTTTTGATGCCTCAGCTTCCTTTGCACTCTCTCTTCCTCTAAACTTTCCTTACCTTTCTTTTTGACTCCCACTTCGCAATCCACGTCCGGTTGACTCATTCAATGTAAGTGTGTGGTTTCCAGTTTTGAATCCGAGCATATATTCCTGTTCTGTGTGATAAATCCTAACTAATTCAAATCCTATTTCAAATCCTACTGTGTTAAAGCTTACCCTTGAACATGTTTATTTATTTAGTTTGCTGTTGTTTGTTTTTCAATTTAATTTTACAAAATGAAATTCAGTCGACCATTAGAGCTGAGGTTTAAGAAGCAGCGTTCACACTACCGTGCGGAGAAATTTGAAAACGCAACTTTATTCCTATACGGGTAGGCTTACTTTCCACACTTATCCGTCACGAAAACACAGCTTTATTGCGCATAATCTTTGATCACTGCTAGTTTCTACGTTTAGGCCCACCGTCCACACTAATTCGTCACGAAAACGCAGCTTCATTTCTACGGTTAGGCCTACCGTCCACACTAATCCGTCACGGAAACTGAGCCACTTCAAACGGGAGGAATTTGAAAACGCCGGCCTTTGCGTTTCGTCCGGACCGGAAAATATTTTGAAAAAGAAGATTTAGAAAACGTTGCGATGTCGTCAACATAATCGTGTGGCTTCCCTGCCCGAATTTTAATTTCGTCAAACAAAAAATTAAAAATTAGCGGTGATTGAGTTGAGTTGTTAAATTCCTCCCGGGTAATGTGGACTGAAAACATTTGATGCTTTCAGGTTTAGGGTGAAAACACTTTCAAACTGCGGAGGATTTAACAAATGTAATCAGTCACTGGAAGACGGTGCACCAGGGCAAAACACATCCCTGATTAAGTTAACAGGCAAAGCACACTATTTTTCGTAACCGTTTTTTATTCTTATTTGCAGTAGATATAAATGTTCGTCATTATAGAGTGGCCACACGTCCTCTGTGAGTCTATGCAGATCGAATGCAGAGCTGATTCAGCTTACAAAGCAAAGAAAAAACCTGACTTAAAATATCTGGTCACCTTCCCCGCATTTTCTCGACTTGTTCTCGTCTCTTAACAGCTCACTGTTTACTAAGTTTAACAGTAATATCCTTACAAAATTTGCGGCATTCAGCTCTATACAGCTTTCATCAGTCCGCTGCGAACAAACAAAAGTCACGCGAAGAGCCGGTGAGTCCCATGCATGGACTAGCCTGCGAAAACAGCTGTCCTTCTTCGCTTCCGGCCCGAGTGACAGCTATGCATGGACCAGTTTAAGACAGATCAAGAAACCCAAGAAATTTGCGGTGGATTCTTTCTGAGTTGCGTTGAAGGGAGCGGCAACATTGTGAGGGAAGTTAGCAACAATTGTATTATTCAACGATTGAACGGAGTATATGTCGAAGTCCTGCAAATTCGAAAGGAGTGGCGAATTTTAAAATTTCGAAGCTTTTTATGTCCTGCCTATATCACAAAGAGTTTTAAAGCTGGGTGACTTTAAATAGTATACAGCTGTTTCAAACCTCAGAAAGTTTATCTCGCAAAAGCGTAAAAGCAAACGCGACAATGTCGAAAGCTGTTATGGGAAACCGTGGTTTTACAGTTGCTTGATTGAAGTTCAAGCTGAAGGTATTTCAATGATAGAGAAGAAACAACACAGATATGTGTATTCATGCCTTCTCTTTTCTTCTAGCTAAACCTCGTGAGCCTCAACCAAGTAGAGCCAAACTATTACTGCCAATAACACCAATCGGCATTGTCATGTACGCGTTTAATTAAGCCGCACGCGTTGTCAGACAACTTGTGGCGAAACAGCTAAACCAGCGTTATTTTAAATCCTATCCGTCAATATAACAACATGGCAGCTAGTGGTATTTACATCAAAAACGCTGAAGTTATCCCTAAAGACAAACACGTGTAATAGTTCGAGTTAAACTGAATAATGCCACGAGTCGTGTTTTAAGTGGGTAACTCCAGAGAAAAGAAACGAATTTATTGACCTGTTTTCAAATATGAGTCCCTTCCCCTAGGCCCTCCCTGGGCCCTCCCTGCCAGGTGGCAGTACCTAAGATTCTGTCGCTTAAAACTAGAGCATTAAAGTCCTCTAAAATTGAAATACTCGGAAGTATCAAGAAGATGTTCGACAAAGTATTCAACAGTGCCTTGTCTCTCGCCCTGACGACTGTGTTTAACGGCACACATGCGTGTCAGAGACAGTTCCCGTCACTGAATTTGTTGCCGAAGAACACTGCGGCCATCCGCTGTTTTTGTGACAAGAACGATACACCCAAATTCTATTAATGGGATGCTAGTTTTTGAGCTTCTAGGCATCGTCAAAGAGAAAGAAGTAGACTTTATATTGTTCTCTATTCCAGGTTTGATTTGTCGCGGGAGTAAGACAGTGAGGTAATACAAACATAAACATTTTTTCCTCTTAAAAGTTTTACTGTCAGTAAATAACGGAAACTGGTTACACCGGTTAAAGCCACGTTTGTTTACGAGAAAGTTCCACCGTTTTTGTAGTTTTAAACTGATACTTTTTATAGTATCAGCACTGAAACCACTGCATAACGGAAGACCCGAGCTGTCGCACGTAAATTGGGTGTTGGTCCGTCAAGGCGTGTCTCCCCGGTTCAACTAATTCGCTTGGTTCGCTGCACTGTTTCCCGCTATGTGTGATATGTCCGTGGTAAAATTCAGTTAATTGCCTCTCTAGTTAATTAGCTGAGACCGGCAAGGTTTGTCCGTTTCCTACGCTTGTTTCTCTTTTTTGCTAAAACACGTAGATACTGTGTAGAATCGAATAGATACCATTATCTATGAGCAGGATATGTCTTTGTTTTAATGTTCCAGTAGTAAGTACAGAAGTTCAGAAGATCATGATTGCAATTTTGGTTAACCCTACTGTGTGCCAATTTACAAGAAGCTGAGCCCAAAATATGGAGAAGGTTTCAGGTTTCGCATAAATCAAATCTGGTTAAGTTTCTTTTCGTTGGTTTCACGGTGTTTATTTCATACATGTGATCATGCATAAGGAGAGAAGGTCGGAAGGAGAAAGCTAACTACTCTTTTACCCACTTCCTGAGCAATCTAAGTTTCCTCGAGCAGGTTTCAGAAGAAATCAGAAAAACGTCTTTCGTTAGATAAAGATGATGATTTGAAATTGAGACTGGTTTACTCCAGTACTTAATATTTTGGTAAACTCGGTTCCTGATTAAATAAAACAACAACAACAACAATTCTTGCAGCCCAGTTCATCAGCCATGATCGACCCAGATCTTAGTAAATTGCACAAATGTTTTCGAAGAAACCTGTTTAGTTATACCTTCCTGACAGTATTAAGGTCGTCTTAAGGTCGTAGCCAAGGGGTGGTCCTGGGGTGCCCGTGACCCCCCTTTTGTAAGCCTTTTTGTAAGCAAACAACCTACAATATTCAGGTGACAATCTAGTGAGTACCCTCTGTATGACTCAGTGTGACCCCCCCCCCCTTTGAAAAATCCTGGCTACGCCCATGAATGGCTTTGGAAATAAATGCAACAATACAGACTATCGTGATAGTATTGCAGCCTCTATGTATAATCGGGTCAATCTTTAACGCGATTTTACAGAGATGCTACGTACAC
>CM042746.1:45692378-45702378 GCA_022496165.2 Catalaphyllia jardinei
GAAAACAAAGAACACTAAACTGGCGGCCATTTTGGGATAAGGTGTATAGCACTTCCTCTATCAATCCTTTAGAACATCATCACCCTGGTACAGGTACATGGTTGTACAAATTATTTTAACCCCTATATAAAACCACCAGTCAATATATCTACTACTGTAGATACATCTAAATAAGGCATTTTTTAAAATTCAGTTTCAAACAATTTTTGCTTATTGAAAATCTTTTTTTAAGGGAAATGGATTTTGCCTTGAGTGCTTGAAAAAGAAGTAGTACATTTTTGTAGGTACAGTATTATGTGCATTGTATAATTTTGCAACTTTCTTTTAGACTTTATCAAGATGAGGTGTCCAAATCTAAAGCACTGAATGAATTGCTAGGAATTGGCGTTGGAGCTTTCCAGGGTATGGCCAACCTGGCTATTAATGGCCTTGCATTGGTTGTCTTATACTATGGAGGATCACTTCTTGCCAACAGGGAAATGGAACCTGGACACTTGATGAGTTTCCTGGTGGCTACACAGACCATTCAAAGGTACATAGCATGTGTAACCACTAAATTAATACTGTTTGAAAAGCTGGTCTAAGCAGCATCAAGTGCTCTCCCCACATTCCTCCTATAGATAAGATGCTAGTCTGACATGGCTGCTCCTTGTATTCCTGTCCACACTGTTTTTGCCATTGCCAGTAATTTATTATGTTTCCAAACACTGAGAGGCTTTGCTAGGGTCATTTCTTATCCCAGGATATAAGTCAATGATCTAACCTAACCTGCCTCAGATCCGACAGCTCAATCCAGAGAGTAGTGTGCTAACTGTAATATTACCATACCTTATACAATCATATGTCAAAAGAAACTGCTATTAATAACAATTATATAATATCTTTTATATTTTCATAATAGCTACATATACTTAGAACAGAAGATTACTTGAAGTTGCATATTTAGTAAGCTTGTTGCCCTTATTGGTTTTAGAATTATTGGTAGTGTTAGGGTCAGTTGATTTTTAGGGTACTAATGAACAAATCATGATGCAGACATAGTATAACTGCATTAGGTTCAGAAGAATAAGGAAATCACACCAGTGCAAGAACCATATAATATAATAAGTTCATTTGGAGAAGCGTTGGAATATATGTGTACTGCCCTTCTAATGTTATTCGTCTGTTAGCCTGCAAACAGGCTCTGGTGTCTAGGCTCACCACTCAAGCACTGCTTTCTGGGCTTTCACTTTCAATTGGGTGAAAGGAGTGGGAGAAGGGGGGGGGAGGGGGGCTCTGGCTCGTCTCACACATGCACCTCCAGCTCAAACACAATATGTCTCTCACATGCACCTCCAGTTCAAAGACGGAACCCTTGCCAAAGATGTTACAACAGGTATCCTGTAACTCATTTGCCGAGTCATGTACAGTGTACACAGTATATAATAGTCAAGAACATACTTTGTCTAAAAGATTTTCAGAATGATTACACAAATCTGTGTTCTGTTTCAGATCATTAGGCCACATGTCTCTCTTGTTTGGTCAAGTTGTGCGTGGCATGAGTGCAGGAGCCAGGGTTTTTGAATACCTTGTTATCAAACCCACCATTCCAGTGACTGGTGGAACTCAATTGCCACTCGAGAACATTCATGGACAAGTTGATTTTAAGAACGTTACTTTTTCCTACCCTACAAGGCCTACACAAACAGTTCTTAATGACTTCACCTTGTCAATGCCAGCAGGCAAGATGGTCGCCCTGTGTGGAAGCAGTGGTGCAGGAAAGTCTACAGTAGCTGCATTGTTGGAACGCTTTTATGACGTGGATAGTGGGTACATTTCTGTTGATGGTCATGATATCACTGGTCTAGATCCAACGTGGCTGAGGGGAACTGTGATTGGGTTTATTCATCAGGTATTTGGATTCTTAATGTTATCATGCGTGGATGCAATGTACATGTAGCTTAAATTACTATACATGAAGGTAACAAATTAGATACTTTACTGTAAGTTAGATTACTGAGTGAGGTAGAGGTCTGTACTGTAAGTTATGGGCCATGTTTTCCTCCAAGTTACAGCCCAAGCGAAAAGCCTTGAATGACCCATGAATCTATTGCATGTCCATCACACAATACTTCTCCCTACAAGCATTACTACAGTTGACATTAATAAAGGCCATTTGTCAGCTGCAGAGGAGACTATGCTATTGCTGACTCTTGCTATTATGGAAACCAAATGACAGTCCTGAGGATGTCAGCTACATAAGGAGAGTCAACTGCGTAGCTAAATATTAAGGCCTTTGTAAACATTACAGCCTATAAGGTTATAATATAATAATGATATTATACAATCCAGTAAATTAATGTTGATCATTTCAACATCACTCTATTTGATAGGCAAGAGAAATAATTATGTTCTTGTCATTCAGGAACCTGTGCTGTTTGCCACATCAGTGTTGGAAAACATACGGTATGGCCGACCAGATGCAACAGATGAAGAGGTGTGTGAACAGTTCTGCTCAGTAACTTACCATTATGAGAATTCAGTTTTGCTGTTTGTTATGTAGTTCAGTCTGTCTCTCAATATATAGAGTACTGCTCACAAATTAAGTGACAGTTGCATGATAGTGCTCTTCAGATATTTAATCTTCTACAGAGTACAATAAACTTTTCAATTATTATTAAATGATAAATGAGAATGGAGATTAAGTTGTTTTAAAGCTGTTTGGGAAACTCCTGTGTGGAAGGATCATATGTGCCTATTATCTGGTTTAGCGAGTTTAGGGTTGTACATCCCTTTTTGGCTGTGAAGGTATCTTTTAGGGTTCCACCTTAAGAAACAAACAATTAAGAAGAGCTGTCTGTCCAAGTGGTATCATGCCTTTCTCTTAGGGATAAAGTCATACCCAATTCCGTCTCTTTTAGCTGTTTAAGTTAAATATTTCAATCAATTAATACAAGGACCAATCTTTTCATGTAGGAGACCCCCTTGACAAGAACTTAACCCACATGCTCTACACCCTTTGCACATACTTACGTGGAGTGTTGTTTGTGAAAATTTTAATAGATACTGGCTGCAGCGCAACAAGCAAATGCTGATGGTTTTATTAGAAGTTTCCCTGAGGTATGCTACAGTTGTCTATTAAGGTGATTCATCAGAAATAAAATTTACCCATGAATTTTTTTTTAACTTTCCCTCAGTGTTCTCTACCAAGCACTGTTTCGAAAAATAAAAGGGAGCTTAAGCAACAACGATGACGATGACGACGACGCCGCCGAGTACGACGCCAAGTAAACAATGAATTTATGTTTTACCAAAGAAATTCGCAATTGTCTAGATCTCTTAGGTTCGTCAATGGCTCTAAAATTGAATGGCTTTGTGCAAGATGGTCGTAAGTGACTTTCTCGGGTAAAGATTTTTTTCCTTCAAAAGTGCCTGAATTTTTGCATGTGTTTTTCAATTAAGTAGTAAAAAGATTCCCATGTAAATTTTTTGGGTGGTTTGCACTTTGCTTCTGAGAAAAACGAAGTCAAAATATCGAAGCGTGCACAAAGAACGCAACAAAGTGGAAAAAGCAGAGCATTTTAGCCAAAAAAAGATACAGGAGAATGTTTTTCTGCTTTATTGAAAAGTTCATGCAAAAATTCAGGCACTTTTGAAGGAAAAACATTTTTACCCGAAAAAGTCACTTACGACCGTCTTGCACCAAGCCATTCAATTGTGCTTAAGCTAAATATGCAACGACGGCGTTCAATTCCAAATGGAAATACAAAATATTAGACGTCGTCGTCCATGTTCTGTAAATGACGCAGAACTTGGTCATTTCACGTTCGTGTTTTGCACAGGACGACAAAGAAATGTACAAAGATTTATAACGCACATGCACAGCTATTGTTCTGCTCATTAAACCTTTTGTTTAGTGACATTCTCATTGCCGTCATTGTTGTGGTTTGCTTAAACTCCCTAAAGTAAAAATGGTAGGTCACCATTCTCGTTTAAGAGATGTGATGAACCAATCTTACCCCATTTAAGCTTGAATTCGTGCTAATCATGTGCGTTATTCATTGGTCCAAGTTACAATGTACATTTAGCGGTAGCTCAAAACAAAGTTTATAAATACTTGGGAAAAAACTTGACAGGTAGAAAGTGTTGAGCTTATAGAACAATATCATATAAAATTTGTGGAAACATCACGCTATTTGAAATGACGTGGACGTAAAGCATTCGTAGAGTCGTTATTTTCTCTGTCATAATTTGCCTCACGGAGTAATGGTTTTGTGCACTTTTTCACCTATATTGTTTTTTCCTTCCGATAATTTTTTTGTTTTTTTTCTTATTAAGTAAGATACATGTAGTATGTACACTATTATTATGCAATAAGAAATATAGGGCACCATGCCCATTCAAAAGAAACCGAGCATTCATTTCGCTATCGAGCTTTAATAGCTTGAGGGAAATTTCTTTCCTTGTGCACATGCACACGCTAATTTGCACGCGCTGATAACGCAAAACTCATGTGCATTAGGGATGCGCAATGCAATACTGAGGAATCACCTATATTTATAAAAGAAATAGTTCTTGACCTCCATTTGTTAATTGAGAGAGTCTGTTGCACTGACAAGCTTCAAGTGACTTGTTTTTGAAAATCCTGTTAAAAAGTAACCTTATCGGTCGGCTACATATTGATTTATTCTTTTAAAGACTTGCGAATAACCCTGCTGTTTACCTCTTTTCAGGGTTATAACACTGTTCTAGGAGAGAGAGGTGTGACTGTGTCAGGTGGACAAAAACAAAGGTGATTAGTAGTGGTATTTGTCCAAATGCTTCTTACATACCTCTTACTAACCGAGTTCGAGGTCCGTGCCATAAGTTACGGACCGAGTTTTTCCCTTAGATTTATGGCTCAAGTGCAAAGTGCATGGGCCATAAATTGTAGGGGAAAAAACAAGACCGGGACTGAGAAAACGAGGTTAGTAAGATATTTATTATATCTCTATTGTGTGTCTGAAGGGTTCGGGAACGATTTCCATTCATGAGAAACGGCTTCAAATTTCTGAAGCAGGTCGAAAGCAAAACAAATCAATTTGAAATAGTTTTTAAGTCGCTTTATTACACAATTTAGAGTAAAAGAGAGCTTTAAACTTTTATTTGCTATATAAGTTGAGAAAATTTGGCGATAAATCACCCAACAGTTTGGCAATAAAAAAAACTTTAATTTTAGCAGTCTGTGTAGGAGAGTACGGCCCGCTAAATTGACCGATCACATCGCATATACTAACTTAGAGATATAATAATAATTTAACAATGTAGGCTTCTTACTATCTGGTTTCTCTATGGATGTGGATTGTGCTAGACTTCATAGAATATCCCTGTGAGTATTTCCAAAGCTTTTTCAAGTTCTTCCAAACCTTCACAATTGTTTCAGTCTATAACCGATAGAAACACAGTACAGAGAACATGTTTTCTATTTCTTGACAGAAAAAACTTGTTTACTTAGAACATCAAATTGTAAATTCTCTTTGCTCATGCCATCATTTAACAACAACAGCTCATGCTAGTTCTGTGTTTCTTAATCAAGTTATAGGAACATAATTTTTAACCAATCAGCTTGAGGATTTTCTTTAAGCTATTTTCTGAAGAACAGCATTCATTTGATAACTAGATTTTAATATTCTGACCTTTCTGCTTATGACAATTGACGCTAAAAGTAACTGTCATTACGGAAAGTTAAATTTTACAGGAGGAAATCAAATTTTTACTTCTATTTGAGAACATTGTTTCACTCTTTAGCATACATGTACAAGTAGCAAATTGTGCACCACCATGTAACTTACATGAACTGAACTGTTGATAAATAATGTTTTCTCTTTTTTCCAGAATTGCAATTGCCAGAGCTTTGTTAAAAAACCCTGCCATTCTCATCTTAGATGAAGCAACAAGGTATTAATTGCTTGTAAAAGACAATATAATACACAAGAAAAAAATTACTTGATTCTGATTGGCCAAGAGCAGTGCAGTTCAAGTGTAACACCAGTGCAAAAAGTGTAACACCAGTGCAAATTACACACTCACATTGTAATTCTGGATTATGATTGGCAGAAAGACAATAAGAAATTTTGTAGGTTAATGATATCATGTAAAGCAATGACTAATATTTCGTACGGGAACTCTTAAAACAGTTTTCTCAAATGTGAATATAATCGCTTCAAGAAATATCTTCTGGCAATTACTCTGCGCAAATTTTTTTCATATTTGTATTATTAATAAGTAATCATACAGTTTTTCTCGTTCAATTTGAAATTAATTTTCACTTGTGAAAATAAAAGATGAAATTGCACTCACCGAAGTGGCCCGTGCAATTTCAGCTTTTTGAAAAACTGACTTGTGCAAATTAATTCCAAATTGAACTGGAAACCGTATGATTACCAATACTAACATTACTGATTAATTTGTACTTTATATGTAGTTTATTAACTGTATTTGCCACTCTTTTAAAAATGTTTTCTGTTGGGTGAGACCCTAGCAGGGATGTTGTCTTGAATGGTTGGTGGGATTATGATTTGTATTATAATTCACTCTGTAAACAGTGCTTTGGATGCAGAATCTGAACATGTTGTACAGGATGCTCTGGATAAAGTCACAAAAGGTTATGTTAAACTTATTAATCACTGTCTTTTTTTAATATTGGAAAATGGTGTTTAAACTTAAGTACTATACATGTAGGGGAAAGTGTTCTTTAATTGGGGTACCTGTGTTGACAATATAGTTCACTATACAAAGAGAAGGGAACAAAGGTACAGTAACTGTGAATATAATTTGTAAAGGAACTCTGCAAAGGATGATGTCATCCCAAGGTCTTTTCCCTTAGAATTTTGGAGATGCACGTTAGTTAGGCGAGCGTGGCCCAGTGGTAGGGTGCTGGACTTGTAATGCGGAGGTCCCGGTCCCTGTCACTAGATGGATTTGTCTTCGGTGGCCCGAAATTCAACTCCTCCACGCTTTGTAAATAGCCAACTGGTCAGCCTCCCACCAGTTGGGATTCTTAACTTATGTTTAATTTGTATCATATTTGTTTGTTACGCACATTTGACCATATTCACATGGAATTTGCGCTATAAAAAATTATCATTATTATTATTATTATTATTATTATTATTATTATTATTATTAGATTTTACCCAGGCCCCGCCCAGTTTTAAAGGGAAGTTTACACCCTTAGAGCAAGGTTATGTGGGGGAGAAAAATAACTTGTAGCAGGTAGTTTGGCTGTGTTGTGATTTTACATGTAACATTGAGTTTAGTTTTCTGCTTCATCTTGTTCAGGTCGCACTGTTGTAGTGATTGCACACAGACTTAGTACAATACAAAATGCAGGTTAGTACTAGTTCGTCATCATCAGTATCATCGCTATTCCTCTGTGCACTGGTAGGCAAATGACTTATTATAAAATATGTGTAAGACAGATGCTGAAAATTATTAACCTATATCAGTCCATCTACAATCCTAGTGAAGTTATGATTTTTATTGGACATGGCATGTAAAGAAAGTCCCATAGCCAGGACATGCTAAGTGAAAATGTTTGAGGGCATTCTGAAAATATATTCCAGAATTACAATTACAAGTGAAATACCAATTGAGCTTTGTCGTGAAAACTTGATATCTTCACACCTGAAACTAACATGTTATCTTCCCATGTGAAGAGATCACCGTCATTATGGTCACTAATTAAATGAAGTCTTTTTCACAGAATATTACAAGCCCTGTGAATATGAATCTTATGTTCTCGTGTTCAACTCTAACCCACGAGTGAGCACAGCGAACTTGTGAGATATGGAGTTGCACACAAGAAGATAAAGTTCATATCCACGCACAGGCATGTAATATCCTCTATACACCTGTAAAAATATGTTGCTGCATATTCATGTAGTCTATGCTCAGCAAAAAGGAAAAGTACTACAAGTCCTAAAATTTTCTTTTTTGTCGACAGATATGATTGTTGTTCTTTCACATGGTAACATAAAAGAGGTAAGTCCCTCCTGTATTAGTGGAGGTGTGATGGCCTCATGGTTAGTGCACTGACCTCTGAAACAATTTTATGTGAGCTTTCCATTTCTAGTTTGTAGAGACTGCACTTTCTACATATTGACAAGCAACTAGATTTATGATTTATTTCTTCAGGTGGGAACACATCAAGAACTGATGTCTAGAAATGGCCTTTATGCTGACCTTGTATGCCGACAAATGCAAGACCAGGATTAACTGTATGCTTGTAAACTTCAACACCCTTCTTTTCGTACACATTCTTGTACACTAGATAGATGAAGCATTTAATTGGTTAATATTTTATTGATGCTGCTTCAAGAATTACATCCATGGAAATGGCTGCAAAATTGTTTGAAAGCTGCCAGTATTTGAATTTGATATGTTTACCAAAAGATCATGCAATGCCTGCTTTTATCACTAGCATGTGCTTGCATGTGAATAATTGCCACTCTATTAAAAATGTTTTCTGTTGGTTGAGACCCTAGCAGGGATGTTGTCTTTAATGGTTGGTTGTGATTTGCATGGTTGCATGTGAATAATTTTTACGACTACTGCTAATAAAAACTGGATGATTGGATAACAGGGATAATGCAATCAAAAAAGTTTTTTTAGCTTAGCTACATTTTGGGGGCATTTTCAATAAAATAATATTATTTTACTGTATAAAGCAAGAAATAACTACATCTATCTTAACAAAGGAAATGAAAAACTCAAACTTATTTCTAAGAAACATTATAATCATATGGCAACCTGTTGATGGTACAGTGTTTTTAATTTAAGGACATTTTTATTTATTGTGAACCTGGTACATGTAATTTTTAACACTTGTGAAACATTTTTAGAGTTGTACATGTGTTTATGAAAGGCACTGACTTCGAATATTGCTAACTTTACTGAAAACATTAAAATAAACACAAGGTTTTGATTCAATCTGTGTAATGACTGTTTCATACTTTAAACTCCAATGTTGCAAAAATAAAATAACAGCTTTTAATTACTTGTTAAAGTAATCATGCTTATACCTTCAAAACCTGCAAATTAAATGGTATATGTACATTCTACAACTGTTCACAAAAAGTGGCATACTAATTTGTAGAAAACTTGTTGAAATATTGACCAGATTTCTACCAGGTCAGGGATTCACAGTTCCTGTGATCCAGAAATGGCTGATGAAAAACACACTAATGGATAAAATTTTCAGGCTGTCATTACGTGTGACTAGAACTGATATTGCCAGTGCTAACTTGTAATTTACTATGAAAAAGGAAACACTGCAGCCTTGGTAGAACAACCAGTTTTTCTTTCTTTTTTTTTTTATGAAGGCCTGGGTCACCATTTGTTTTCACTGCTGTTAAGCACTGCAGTGTATGTCAGAATTGTTCAAAATCCAGTTCCATTCTAAAATAATGATGTTGTACATTCATTTGTACTTCATGCATAATGAAATCCACTTACTAATGATTAAACAAAAACAACAAAACCTACTACCCTGACTGAAAACCTGTGTTTTCAACATAAAATCTATAAACAAGCACAATGGAAAAAATGAAACAATCAACTGTCATGTACAAACTTTTGTTCATAGCTTTCTAAAACTGGGCAATAAATAATTACAGCTTTCAATTTAATAGGCTAGGGATAATCATTAGTAACAGGCTGTATCTGCTCATCTCAGACAACACCTCTTTGTTCTACTACAGTTGACTTAATCACTTAAGATGTCTCCAGATCTGTACCCAGATTCAAAATCCTTACCACAGACAGATGATACAAATGTACATTGTGTAATTTTTTCCCCAAAATAATTTATTAACCAATTTGATCACTACTTGAGCAAAAGGTTTAAACTTTTCCAATTTGACTCCAAGCAAGCATCAGGATGTCTCGTTTCTCTTTAGCAAACCTCAGCTCCCGCCCACTCAGACGGCATTGTTCTAACTCTTTACAAGCCTTGTCGAGTTCCCTCTTTATCAACCCTTGT
>CM042746.1:45707378-45719983 GCA_022496165.2 Catalaphyllia jardinei
TGATTTTAAAACAGTTGCTAGTTTCATGCATACATTAACAACTAATCAGGCAGAAGGGTAAAGCAAATTGAAAGGTGGAAAGTAGATATACGGCTACATAGCTATAGGGTATATAATAATTACTTGTATTTAAATTCAATATTAGGGAATGGGCATCAACAAAATAGTCCTCAATCTCAAGTACAGTTAGAAGCAACTTCTGAATTTTTCTTTTAAATGCTCTTTTTGTGAGGTTACGCCAATCAGGGTGTAGACAGTTCCATAATCTCATACCAAACGCAGTAAAAGACTTAAGTTTTGAACTACACATTACAAAAGAAAAGAAATGCAAAATCCATCAGATTTAAGAATCCAATCTTGGATTTTGTCAAAGAAATGCACCCTTAGTCTATCATTTAATACTATATATTGTTACTCTCTCTAATTTGGAAGTTCACTGTAAGCTCTACAGGTGAAAGCAGCACTATTAGACTCTTTGTACAGCATCACAAACAAAGTATTGGTGCTGGCATTTTTAGATACTGGTATCAGTTTTCTCCAACTGTGCACATCCAGAAAATATCCATACTCCCTCCACAGAAGGGATTGGAATTTCCTGGGGGATGGGAAGTTCTGTAAGACCTCAAGATTTAAAGAAATGTGTGAAGCTTTATTGGAATTTCCAGAGGGGTGGGGGGGGGGGGGGGTCTTCAGGAAAAATCCCTTCCGTGGGAGAGGTATGGACATTTTCTGGAACTACACATTGTAAAATTTTAGAGTTGTTTGGATTTCAATGTTTTTCTTGCCAGCTTTTAATCACTTCCAAAAATCTTAACCTTGACTTCTTCCCCAGGCCGTTAAATTGTGTAACTTGGCATAAAGAGCATTTCCTGCCTTAATTAAGTTTTACTGTGACCATAGTAACTCAAAATAGGTCGTAATATCAACCACAAAATTGAGATACATCCTAAGATAACCTTTCTAGAGGTTTCAGATAGTTGATTGCCAATTAAAATGACCCTAAAAATATTACTGAACTGGCATGGTATGTTAATAATATGAGCAATGTGAAAGATCATTCAGAAACTTCAAAAAAAGAACAACCCACAGACAAATTCCAAAGTTTCTAGTCAGGTAATCACGAATACAGTGTAAGTGAAGCCTAGATGAAAACAGCCCTTTTGAAAGATTTTTGTTCCTAAAAAATGAACTTAAATGAAAGTGCTTTGTTAAAATTTGTAGACAATTATATAAAAAGACCTGATAACGAGAAACACAAAAAAATGGTCATTCAAGAATGAAACATGAATCCTTTCGTCAATGTTTTAGACTTCAATCGATAGCAAATGATGGCTAGACATTGCGATCTCCTTACTGATGACCTATCTCGTTCAACTTTGCATAAAAAATAAAGTTAATGGAATATTGCACGATGAGTGGCGGTGTCTTTGATACTGTAATCACTAATAAAATGTGGTCAAAATTGCAGCGATTGACGCTTGAACCTTGTTGTAGACCATGTTCAATATTGGACTTGAGTGAGAAGCGACCTAACGACGTAATTTCCGGATCAAGGTTGCATTAAAAACGCCCAGAGAAGGGGCAATTCCGTCCTCAGCACAAGGAAATATTTTGGAAATTAAATGTTAAATAAGGTTTTCATTTTACCTGCTTCTCGGATAATTGCAACAGGTCATTTTTAAATACAAACGCAGTGCAATAAAACAAAAAGCCGAAAAGAAAAGGGCATTCATGACTCAATTCTACTTAGAAATTTAACTGCAAACCATCAACACTATAGAAATCTATACCCACGAAATATTAAGTATTTGGTTTTCAACACCTGGAATAACTACAAGTTTGAAGACAACTGCTGCGTCGTTAAGTGTAATCTCAGGGGAAACAATAATGAAAGCCAAACAGTACAAATGTCAGTCGACGCCGTGAGCCGTGTCGTTGTTTGTAGATAATTAGGAAGGTTTGGATAACTCTTAGCTTACCTCTGCCATATCCATGCGTGTGTTTAGCAAATGAATTGAGCACAGCATCAACAGCTTCTTTTAACACTGATTTAGCCGGATGAGTTCCGTCTGAACCACTTGGAACATTCGCATTTACCGTTCGTTCCTCCTGAGTTGCTGCCATGTTGACGATCGAAAAGCGACGATTGCACGGAAATTACGGGTTTCTTCGACTAGAAGATGAACCTGTAGCTCGCATGTTTATGTTGTTATTGCTCCACTATGATTATGTACTTTTCAGCTCCCAGCTGTGCGTAAATGCGCGGTGTTGACAACTACGAAGAAGCGATGAAACGCCTTCAAATATATCTTCCTTCCACGGATCAACGAAAACCTCCAAAGGGTAATGTTTTCACACGGTACGAGTGGGGCTCGGTCTTAGTCCTTCGCATTCCAAAAAGGGTGCGCCTGGAATATTTTGCAACTTCAGACGTTGGGTATTTTGCATTTTAGCTTAATTTTAGCGTGTTACATTAACGGTGGTCTTAGTATTTCTATGTTGGAACTGTGTTTTCCTCTGACCGTTCCACGTTCATGCCTTACGCGGAACTGTTTTTTGACATTGATCTGATTAATCTCAAACCAGGTTCCCAGGCGAGTCGAGAAGTACTTTTCATGACTTTTGATGCAAATACCAATCCTATTTTTGTGAGGTGAAATAATTTATGCATCAATCACTTGAAACCCCGGCCCCCCCCGAAGATTTCTTACGGAAAACTGAACAATTTTTAAAAAGCGATCAAGAGTAGCTGTCACGCGTCCGCGATAGCAGACCACACGGCACGTCAACTTGTCACGACTCAAAATGGGACCACTTTGAGATATTAGCAAAAGGTAGGTCAGATGCACATTGCAAGATAAAGGAGACTGTACTAATTAGGAAACTGAAGCCCACAAACGATAATCTTAGCAACGAAAAGCTTTTCATCATATAGACACGAGTGCTTTACTGGAAAATACACCACTCGTACAATTCATACGAAACCACATCCGGGACTCGAGTGGCGTATTATCGAAACATCGTCGGGTCTTCCTCGAAAGTCTTCGGCAATCTTCGGAGATCTTAGGAAATTTTCGGAAAATGTTGGAATGTTCATCTGGCCTTCGGAACAATTCTAGAAAATCTTCGAAAATCTTCGGAAAGTGGTCAGAAAACTTCGGAAAATCGTCAAAATTCCGTCATCAGTATGTCTATTTAATAAAAAGAAAATTACACGTTAACTCGAAGATATGAATTTTATGTTCTCGTGGCAAGAACAATACCTCACAAGTGAGCGCAGCGAATTAGTAAGATATTCTTGGCACTCGAACATAAAATTCATATCTTCTCGCCACCGTGTAATATCCTCTATATCTTTGTTAGCTTGCATCTTTGAATATGCAGATCAGTTTCTCAGCTTCTGTCATTGTTATTGTTAATTTTTTACTTATCTCAAATTGAAACTTAGTTGTTACATCTTTTCCAAACGGTCACTTCTGAAGATGTATGTCGAAACATACGAAACGTCACATTAAATAATTTTGTTTCAAAAAATGCGTTCTATTGTAATGTTTGCCACTGTACTTTGTGTTATTTCTTACAAAGTAATAAAAAATAATACTTTATTAAAACTTCGCAATAATTACAAGATTAAAAACAAGGCTAAAAGATGAATAAAATGCCTACATCCTATTATCAAGTAATAATAATAAAAAAAAATAAATAATAATAATAATAATAACAATAATAATAATATTTAACGAGGGAGCCCAACTAGATATGTAGTAGATTTGTAGTTTCCAGAATAGTTATGGTTAGAATATTTAAAGTTAGAATATTTTTGATGGAGATACATATTTTATGGAACGTTGCTCGCTCGATTGCTGTAAGTAACTAATATATTTGAGTTGATTCGGATTGAATCATGACAGAGAGTATTTTAAAAAAAGAGCAGTTACAAGCACTTTCGTCCGATGAATCTGAGATTTATTTTGAATGAATGCATTATTTGAAGTCGACCTTTAACATTTACGAGCCCTTTGAGATATCGCCGGATTATCCAGCGTCCTGTCAGATATAAGGAGAATGGGATCATGTATCCTATGGGGAGCCTCGATTGACATATCGACCGATGTGTCTGTCGATACGTCGGTCGTTACTCGACCGATATTCGACCGATATTCGACCTACTAGTAACGAGTGTCACAATCGATACGCGGCCGATATATATACCAGCGGATATAGTCGGCGGTACACTAGACTATCAGTATTACCTCTTTCGCTTAGTCCGTCGTACGTGACGCGAAAGAAAACTGCGAGAGAAAATGGCCGCGTGAAATCCATTTAGATTGATATTTTGTTAATATATATAACTAAATAGCGAAAATAAACAAACAAATAAGTCCCGCAATTCATTGACGTCGTACATAAACTGCGCAAGGCAAATTTACATATTAGACTTACATATAATTGAATTGATAACTGGCAACTCTGGTTTTCCTTCAAAGGGATCAGCACATTTATCGATTATCTCCGCTTCCACAGGAAAGTAAGCGCGAGAAATTTTGATTTTTTTTTCTACACACGTAAGAGCGAATTTCCCTGTTGCGGCAGTGTACGACTTGCTAGAACCCTTTTCATATAACCCGGAAAATGACATCGGTTGCATCTATTTAGTTATCGCAATAGGATCATTTATTAACACCTGTCGCTTAATTCTAGACAGTTCTAGAAACACTGTGGTTCTCCTCAGGCTCATGCATTTGATCTCAAAACGTTTGGGGTGAACGAATGGTTGTTTCGAATTTCTAGCATGCTGAACATGATCGTACCGTGGAGTGAGTTTTTAAATAATCTAAATGTGAGCAGATTTCTTCCACAAACGTGTCTTGTTGTACCTCCAACGCTTTCAACCTGTTGTCACGTGATCCTTCTTTGCCTGGGACCTGCATGATAGGAGTCCACGATTTCAGTGACAATATTACAACCTTCAAGTTGTGCGACAGTAGAAGGGACTGGAGATTTTCACACATCCAGCAAAAAAGTTACTTCTATTCTTTTTCGCTTCGCTTAGCCGAATAGAAAACATTTCTATTATAAGTAGAAGAGACAAGTAACAAACAAATAGTGGAGGAAGCCGCCAGCAATGGTCGAGTTTATTTACAAAAGTCTGAGCCGGGAAAACGCTGAATACAGGTTACAAGCCAAGAAATATAAGGAAAAGTCGCACGCTATTTAAAACAACGATATAAACAGTATGGAAAAAACAGCCTCGAGTAAACTGGTCGGCGTTAAGTGGTCAAGTGGTGTGATATTCTCAAGGAGTGGTATATAAAGGCCTAATTATCCCAATGGGAACTAATACCAAGCAACCTAATAAGACACCTAAAAGAAATACATCTCAGCTTCGAAATAATCCTCGCCGGACTAAATCAGTGAACGAGATGCACTTAACGTTGCGAAATAGGTGAGAGCGGCTGTTTTCTGCTAAGTTATCGAGAGATAAGTAAGATCATCAGTGGCGTCATAGATTTTAATAGAACAGACCACGAATGGCCCGCGAGAAGTGTCAAACATCGATGAAATCATCTTCTCGACAGAGACGGCGAGTTTGACTTTGAAGATCTTCCTTGATCACGCTTGGATTTCAGTTTTGTTTAATATTACTGGGAGTCTATTTTAAGGTTCCTTTGGTTACAAACAACAGAAAATTCAATTTGTGGAGGTGGCAGTCATGCTGTTGAAGTGGGCGGTGATTCTGTCTGCTTTCGTCGCAGCAAGTCTTGGAAGCGTTCTACCTGGAAAACGGTCGGATTTTTCAATGTACGACAATCAGTTTAGTAAGTGAGTTTCAGTTTACTATCTTAGGGTTTGACGGCATGATTCGACTGGGTGGTGTTTAAAAATGCAATGCTATGTTACTCTCACTCAAAAAACATTGTACAGACTTACTATGATAACCGTGTCTACAGAGCAGTGAATATAAAAAATGTCATAATAGTATTAGGTGAGGAAAATTCAGATACGCAAGTTGAAACCGATGCACGACCTGCGGTGCCGTAAAATTTAGCAATAATTTTGTTATGTAAAACTGATCTCGTTATAGGAATAACTGAAACATACAAGTGAAACAATTTTTTCTAAAAGGGAGAGTTTTTTTGCAGATCGAGTTGGAGACACTGAACTGGATGACGAGATCACAGACTGCGCGCTTGTAGAGCATCAGTACAGAAAAGGATACATCAGATTGAGAGAATACCTCGAACGGAAAAGAGGTTGTGGAAGGAGAGGTAACTTGTATGGCCAAGAATAAAATGTCTAAATGGCGGGAAATGTATATCAAAATGGGGATAGTGACGATGTTTTGGTACCTGCAGCAGGTTCAGGTGTTCTTAAGATCGACACACTGACTTTAAATCTTTCCTAGCAACGTCAGTGATACATGGTAACGAGACAGGACAAGCAAACAAAAACAAAATTATGATTTTTTTTGCAAAAAATAATTCTTGATCTAAGAAGTAAATGTGAAATAAATGTGCAACAATTAGCAATAGATGCCAAATCAATTTAATATATTTGTTTTTATCATTAACTTAGTACTCTTAAATTGCTATAAATTAGCCCATGCTATTTATCTGTTGTTATTATTTTGGTAGCAGCGATCGAAAATGATCTCCAAAGCGTTGTAGGACAACTCCTACGGGCCACTAAATATTTGATCAACAAGAACAATTCTGGACAGAAAGAACATGGAATCTAGGGACGACTTAATCTGCGATTAGACGTTCTTTTATGTGGGCGAGAAGATCTTCGATAGCCTCGTAAATGTCAAGAACGGCATGTCCGTGACGACCGTCACGGGTGCTTGACCGTACTGGGACGCGTTTTACAAACAGAACAGCAGATACAGAATTCTCTACTTCTTGTATCATGCCACCACCTTTCGAGAGAAGAAATAATGTTTCAAGAAATAAGCAATGTATGGATTATGTTCTAACAAGACTATGCCACTTTCTCTTTGCAGGAAAACTGCAAAACATCGAAGGAATTGAAAAGTCAACCGAAGATGACATTAACAAGGATAATATTGAAGAGATTGCTAAGTCTACCACAGAGGATTACCATTACAAAATTCCTTCACCTGTCCCGGCTGTAAAGAAGGCACCTAAACCTAAAACTATTCCTCAAGGTAAAGCTTGAATGAAAGCATATTGGCCAGACCCAGAGGGTATGTTCCGGGGGTAAGGAAATTCCATACAAAAAGGACAGGGTTGCTCATCAAATCTTTTAGAAGTTAAAAAAAAACAGTTTTCATACCTGTTCAGGGTGTTCAATCGACATGTAAGGCGGGAGCTTTTGCAGTGCAGTACCGTTTTCAGTGGCGGACCTAGGTCGAGAGTGCAGGGGGTGCGCCCCCCAAGGTGACCTGCGGCTTTCTAATACAACTGGTACTCTGCAAAACAAACTATGTGGTTTATTGATGTTGAAGTTGTGCACCCCCTCCTAAAAAAATCCTGGATCCACCCCTGGTTTTAGAATTAAGGGGATTCAAGCCATGCGCAAAAATAAGGTCTTGCTACCTTTTCAAAAGGCCAAAGTTAAAGGATGAGTGTACACGAAAGATGGCCTTCTAAGAGCCAAACGAGAGAAAACTATCAATTTCAATTAAGATTTGAGAAGGTTCAAAGTCAACGAAAGCGTAGTAGAGAAGAAAGGAGTGACGAGAGAGCTGACATTCAGAGTATCAGGCTATAGCAAGCGATACTTTGAACTATTGTGAACTTTTGTTCTGGTTGTGGTATATGTATGCACTGACAAATCTGTAAAAAATTATTCTGGAATCGCAGGGATTTCCAACGGACTTCACATTCATGCAATAATCTGGTTTTGCAGCTGACGTTTTAGAAAACCACTCTGCATAATGACAAGAAGCTTAAAAGAAAATTGCTTAGTTAGTCAAGAGACTAAACAAATTATTGCTAATGATTCACGGCTTTCTCTTGCTCACGAATTTTTATATCTTTTAGCTATCAAGATCTATCAGCCCAATAAGATGGCTTATGTACCGCGTCGGTACCCTGTGCCAGGTGGGTGACCTGTTTTAAGTGTGACTGGATCATTTCATCATGAATAGTCATTTCCTGAATAAGAATAAATAAAGTTTTGTTATTAATGTTTTAAGAATACAAAGCTGTATGACGGCGACTTTAACTTTGTACTTAAATTTCAGGATATGAAAGCTATGGCTACCCTAGCCTTGATAAGAATCAGACGTTAACTCTGAACAAAATTAACCAATTTGATGCAATGTGTCTGGATGAGTGTGCAGTTCTCAGCGAAAGGGTCCATTCTGTTTTGTATTGACCCTTTCGCCTCGTTTGCATGCCGTTTTAAACAATGAATATTTTGACCCTAGACTCCACTGCAATACCAGTTATTCAGTTAATTCCAGCCCATTTCTCAGCTATTAGACAATTGTGTAGATCTCAGATCTCAACTTTCAGTTGAAAACGCGTCCTGTCTCAGTTGACGGTTAAATTTTTGACAATTCTTAGCCATCAGTGCAATCCCATTCGGACACCCTTGATATACATTCAAAGATAGATGGCAAAGACAACCCTTACCACCTTGATATCTAGGCCAAGTGATATTACCGCTAGCCATAGAAATACTAATGACTACCAAGATTATGGTCTCTTGTGACTGCTTTTTAACCGGGTTGCTTTTTAACGGGCTAAACGTGTAGACCATGAAGTGTATTTCTTATAGTGTGTTTTACGTTCTATTTTTCATCACAGCAGTTGGACCACACTTGATATCCGCCAAACCTGCAGTCCAAGCCACAGTACAAAGGAACAAGCCGGCGAGACCAAGCTTAAACGACTATCAACGAGAATCCCAGAATCTAGCGCTGTCTTTCAAGAGTAACCCTTCGGTGACAGAAACCTCAAGCCCTGTAGAGAATCAAAACAGCCAGCCACAATTTACAAGCATGTTCGGCGACCAGTACAGCAGGCTGGCCTCAAATGACAATCAGATTAATTCGCCCAAACCTGACCATGATTTGCTCCAAACATTTTACCCCAACGCACTTCAAGACCGCTTACATGAACCAGATGCTGTCGCTGTTGGAGAACCGCTTTACGTGCAAAAGGCGCACGTGCAGTCACTCACTAGTGCGCCTAACAAAGTTTCCATCCTTCTTAAAAATGCAATGAATAATTTCGACAAAGTTACAGCTAACAAGCCTGCGAGTTTAAGTACGTTAAACGGAGCAGGCGTCAAACCGCTACTCTACAAAAAACCTGTTAAAAATCTTCATGCCAAGACCAGCCCAGTTGAAAGTATAGATGATCCTCACGCCGACATGCGCGATCCCAGTGAAACCATCGATAACCAAACTCCACAAGAACCTGGTATTGACGACCAACCAGCTGGCCAAGTCGTAAACAGTCTCTCGAACAAGCCGAGCAAAATCCCTCTAGCACAGGGCTCTGGAGAAAAGGTAAGACCAGTTAAACTGGCTTCAAACATGAACGGACTTGATAAACCAGTTGTCAAAGGAACTCCTACCTTCTTGAACCAGCCACAGAATACTCTAGCTCACAACTCTGCCACTCCAGCTGTCACTGACAAAGTCAAAGCTCTTCAGCCTACAATTAACTTGGATGCACTCAAGGAAAAAATTTTACACACCACCAATGCAACTTTCCTACGGCGCATGCTCGCGCTCATTCAAAAGATCACTCATCATAAGGACTTCCACAAGCTTCAAGCTCCTGCCCGAAGCTTCGTGGCTCAGGCAAGCACCGCTGTCCAGGCGCTAAATAATGCGTACAACGAGAGGGTCTCGTCTTCACCGGTAACCATGGGGATAGATTATCCGCTGTCCAAGAAGTCCGCTGTACAGAGGTTTAACCAAGCCTACAACATCAAGCAGAGAATCTCGGCTTCGCCAATAAACCTTGGATCTGTAAACCAGCTTTATGGAAATACCTACAAGAAGTCCACAGTCCAAGCCATGAATAACCAAGCATACAACGACAGGATATCTGCTGCTTCACCGTTCAATACGGCGACTGGTAATCCGCTTTATGGAAATAACTATTCTGTATCCAAGAAATTCCAAATTGCAAGAAACCCCTATTACCAAAACTATTATCAATACAGACAACCTTACTACAGCAATTTACAGAGTATGCAGTATGGCTTGTACAACGGCAATCAGCCATAAGGAACATGGTTTTGAATCAGCTCGATTCACAACTTAACAATCAAGGAGATCTAAATTCTATGCTAAGGTTACTGCGTTACTTCACATTCAAATAATCGATATCTTTTGCGCGTTGTCCTTAACTGGCGTATCGTTATTTCAAAGTGTTGTATGGAATCATACGCTCCAATACGAAACTAGGCTTAAGTGAGCCTGAACTGTGAAAACAGAAAACATGTTTGTCCAAGTATGAGAGTAGTATAAATCATTAGACTACGGTATTGAGTTTTCCTCCGGATTAGTTTTGTCCATCGACAAAAAGAGTTTTTACGATAACTGCAGAAATTCTCGAGCGCTCATTGGCTATTTTTTTATTGTCAATAAGCGCACAGACATTGTAATTTATGCGATGCGTCAACGAGTTGACAATTTAACAATTTGTTATCGTAAAAAACAAATTGATGTCAGTTTTTAATGCGTCTGTCCTGTTATTGACAATGAATTTCGTCATAACATTGTCAAAGTAGTCTGCGGATCCACAGCTACTTTTACAATGCCATGATCAATAACAGGACGGACGCATGAAAAACGGATGTCAATTTGTCAATTAGAAAAAGCCGCATGCTAATAACCGACGTAAAGTAAGGTCTCTGAAAAGCCTTAGCTTACTTCATTTAAGACACACATGTTTTATTCACCACTGACAACCCTACGATTATAGTTCGCTATGCCTTTCGGATCGAGTAGTATTTTAAATCATGCCTAACAAAACTACATGACGAGAACTTTCAGCAACAAGGATCGTAGCTAGTAACAGGGAAAACGTTGTGAAAAGTGAACTGATAAATATTTTTTTAGCTCAGTGGCCAGAGCGCCCACGCCCGATGTTCAGGAGGTCATAGGCTCGATTCCTGTCGGGGACTCCCACGCTCGTGTCATGTTGATCGGTTCACTTTTCACATTTCATTACCGAGCTTAAAATTTACCATCTTTATTCAATTACCAGGGAAAATGTTGTTTATTGTCCTCATAAACACCCTAAATATCTAGGAAGATAATTCAACCCTGGACAGTTACCCCAGTCACGATAAGAACTGAGAAAACGGGATTCTTTTCCATGGGGCATTGGTTTCTATTCCCGCACTGGTCTGCTGCGTACAATCCTCACATACAAATCCGGTGTCTTTAATGGCACCAAAAATCATAAAAAAGAAGGTCAAAAGGTAAAATCAAATGTAACAATAATTTTCTATAATCATATTCCGTAAAGACCAGATAAGCAAACGAACAAACACCGTGTTAACTTTTTTAAAGTAACTTTGCAAAATAAAGGAGGAATATTGTTCACAACCTATGCAGTAGTAATGTAGATTTTTCAAAACAGCCCTTATAAAGCCAATGATAGGTCAACTGACTCGCATTGCCCTTGAAAACCAATAAACCATCACGCAACAGATCATCGACTTTCAACCAGTCTGAAAGTTTTTCAGTCGGGCATGTCTACTAAAGTCGACATGCTCATGCTTTTGCAGCATTTCAAACGATTCAATGGGTTGACTGAACGAAGTGTTGTCGAAAACGGCGGCCGCAGACAAAGCCCAAAAACGAAAGGGCATCACTACGTCTTTTCCGTCGCATATCAAAAAAACTAAATACTTAAGCCACTCTCTTCTTCTCCGCGAGCTTGATTATCGACTATCATTAACTGTTTTCGCACCATCTGACGATTAAGTAGGGCTTTGACTATATCATCGACTTTCATGAGCCGTCTGAAATGAAAGAGCACCACTTTTCCGCCGCATATCAAACAAACCAAATACTCAGGCCGCTCTCTTCTTCTCCGGAAGCTTGATTATCGACTATCGTTAACTTTTTCGCATCATCTGACCATGGAGTAAGGCTTTGACTATGGTCAGCTAGTTAACACCACAAAATAACCAGTATGACGCGTTATTAAGCACCAACTATTTGCTTGTCATCATAAACGCTTTGTAGAAAAAATGAACTCTCTTTACATTTTCATTTCTGTATGGCATATCATGGTTCCGTTTCAAAATCCCGCCTTTTCAATTCCAAGAATCAAAACTATAAACTCTCCATAATGAGTAGTGATGCCTTTTCCTTCAGTTCGTTCTAAGAATTGATCGTTTCCCATGACTGTTTCTTGACACACAATAACTCGCCAACACGCAGACTATTTTTGTACAGCATCAGCTAAATTCGTATTAAAAGAGATTTCTTAAAGCATAAAACTATAAAAGTTAGAGATAACAAGTTAAACCGACGTTTCGGAGTAGACATCACTCCATTATCAAGGTAAAAAAATTGTTCTATGATGCTAAAATTACAGTATTAAAAACGATTGGCGCTAAGAATTAACATAATAAGCACGTGCGAAATTGGCTATAAAAAT
>CM042746.1:45720383-45732420 GCA_022496165.2 Catalaphyllia jardinei
ATTTTTATAGCCAATTTCGCACGTGCTTATTATGTTAATTCTTAGCGTCAATCGTTTTTAATACTGTAATTTTAGCATCATAGAACAATTTTTTTACCTTGATAATGGAGTGATGTCTACTCCGAAACGTCGGTTTAACTTGTTATCTCTAACTTTTATAGTTTCATCAGCTAAATATTTGAAATACTCGAACGGTACCGATCTTGAAGTGAAAAATGGCTTCCAAGTAAGTCCTGTTGATTGGAGAGCCAGCTCTTTAAATAAAAAGAAACGAAATTAAGCTGCACTTATGTTTACACCCCCTCACTCACGCACTGATCACTCCCATATTGGAGGCGTGTGTAAATTTTCTAAAAGCCCCTTCCAATAATTCTTCCATGGCCTGTTAGTTTGCCGTTTTACGACTTCGTAGCTCAAAGATTACCCTCTCTCTTCGCTCGAGGGAGATAAATAGGTTAAGGATTAAGCAAAGGTCGACTTGTGTGTGGCAAGTCTAGCTAGGGAGTGATATGAAGGGTCAAACGTCGAGAAAGCGTATATCCTCGTCGTACGTTCGCGAATCCGGAACTTTTTGGATAGCATGACCCATGCACACGCTTAGACTCCGTTACAAAGAGCTTCAACCTTGCATGGGCCCGCAATTACTCCCCAGGGTCAGTGCTTTGTAATAAAAATCTAGAAGTTCAACTGGATTGTGACTGACAGAGTAGACTCAATTCCGCGTCATCACTGACAGGCACAAACATAACGTTTTTTTGTTTGTTTGTTCGTTTTTAAAATTATCTCGGAGATTTAGTAAGCAGGAATCAACAATACAATTCTAACAAAATTTAAGTTTTTGATTTGGTAAAATATTTGATTCCGTGTTTCAGTTCCTCAAAAGGTAACACAGTTTTCCGTTTTCTAGATAAATCAGTTCCACGTCTTGGCACCCGCTAAGGCTAATAATAAACCTTCATTTCGGCCAATCATCAAACAGCCTTTCTTCCATAAAGTGCCTACCTTACGGCAATATTTACCTCCGGTTCACCGATCTAATTGGCTTTTCTTGAAGCCACATAACGTAATACCAAAACGCTGGGTGAGATATGACTCGAGCGACGCAACTGCCAAAATTGGCGACTTATTTCATGGTAGATATCAAACATTTGTCGGGTATCGATTGCAATTTTGAGAGGTTTTAATTTCGATCAATCCAAGCGGAACTACGCCGCGTGTTTAAAAGAATGGATCGCTTCACAGTTTCCTGGGTTTTGTTTGTACTATGTGTGTGTTCTGCGTTAGGAAAACCGACAAAGAACAAATCCTCGCACTCAAAAACAATGGTTAAGAGATGGGACCTCATTCTAGAGCATGACCGTAAGTTTCATTGTCAATGTCAATTTCCCCTTAAATTTATAAGTGTTTAAACTTAAGCCTTGAAATCCAAGTGTTGTAAGTGTACTTCACGGAGCTGGCGTGTATATATGACACATGGAAAGGAAAAAAAGATTCTAACGCCAATTCTGTTACTAACAGCAGGACCATAAACACCTGCTGGTCTTGCCGGTTTATATATACTTACAGCAAAGTTAACAAATCAGAGGCAAGCATGCACTTCTATATCTTCGTATATGTAGCGATGCTTGCGTGATAAACCCAGCAAGCTGAGCAGAGGAAATTGGCTATAGTATGCAAATACTTAAATACCTTGTAGAAGATACAAGTACTATTTGTTTTGCCACTGATTGATATATTTAGTAGTGGGCGGGTATGGACGGTAGATGGCCTAGACTTCAATATATTGAGACGGCTTCCAGTAGTGGGATTGTTGCAGATAAAAAGATCTCCCCCTCGCTCGTCGGTTGAAGGTGTGAATTTTCACCAGTCCTAAACGTTGGTCATTTTATGGTAAAATGCTTTCGTCGTAGTTTCCAGAGCTTGAAGGCTCCAGGATAAAAAAGAACAAAGGTTGCAGGGCAGGCTGATTGATTTGGGAAATCACTATTCAGTTCCCAGGGCTCCAGGCTACATTACAACGACGCAAGTCCTTCACGAGATTTTTTCCTGTCTCCGAGAAACGAAAAGCCATAACCTTTGGTATGTTGGTATCGACGACTTTAAAGGCGACACTCCTAATTCAATCGTCAGACCTTTCTGTAAAACTTATCCAGTCGTAGTGTGAACTTAACACGTTTGCGAATCATTTTTGTGCCTAGTGCTCGTAGAGCTCAAGGCACTATGTTATCGTGCATACGTGCGTGTATATCCGATTGCACAATCACGCTTAAAGCGCGCTATGCAAAGAATGTAATCTGAATCGCTGACTTCGCAGCGATGTATAACTTCTCCTTTAATATCACCAAACATCGGCAGAAGTAAAATTCATTCCTTAACATTCCAGCTTCATCGTGTTAAAATAACAGCGAAATCGTACAAAACCACTCTTACCAGCACTAATTAGAATTTTTTTGTCACCCATCTGTCAATACTTGCGAGAAACCGAAGTTCTTGTTCAATTATGAATTGTTACAGTTGATACCTATTTCACATAAAGTTTCTTGTTGTTGTATCATGTAGTCATTGCAGATGATACTAGTTTTCATATCACTAGGCACATGTAGTCATAGACTACCTATTTTTGCGGGTTACACTATGTGTAACAGTAACTTCATATCCAACCTCGTTTCCAGGGTCTCTCATCCTACCGCCACCTGGGAACGAGGTTGATTCATATCGAGTCAATAAAAGTCATAAAAGACCTAACCCAAAACCAAATTATCTTAAAGACAATTGATCTGAGAAAAATGTGAGGATAATTTAGACTCAGGATCCTTTGGGCAAAAGATAGGTCTAAAAGGTGGTGAACAAGAAGCAAAAACAGGCTATTTCATTCTATTTAGAAGACAACGTTTCGCCAAGTGCTCAGGTATATTATAAAATGTTTTAGCAAGCAACTGGAACGATGATCTTGCTGGTATGCGTCAAGCGGCCTTCACACGGCAAACTAAAGGTGGCAAATTCGTGTTTGTAAACTCAAGTTGGTGTGTGTGAACGGAACAAAAACAGTCGGCAAACACGTTGGCAAACTGTTGGCGACAAATAGAACTTGCCTCTATTCTCGCCAACTTTTTGACCAACTTTTTCGGGTTGGTAAACTCGTATCTGACGTGTGAACGGTTGGCCAAGATGTGTTGGTAATTGTCAACCAATCAAAACGAGGTTTATTCGCGTGATTTATTTACGTGACACTTCACAAAATGGGGGACGCGAGCTAACACCATTTAAATTTATCGAAGCGGTTCACAATTGTCTGGCTGTTCGGGACGTTTCATCTATAGCCTGCAAAGATACTAAACACAAACAAGACAAAACGGGGGATCGCGCGGACAAACTGGGTTTCGTCCAAACCTTTCTATTTCTCCACCGCTTTCTGTTTCTTCTATTCTTTTCCTCTGTTTCACTGTTGTACGTTAGTGCGACTGCACTAAAAAACGGCCATGTTGCAAATTGCCGTGTTTGTTATTCCACACGGGTCAGTTGACGTGTGAAGGAAAGAGTTTGTCAAAGTTTTCTAACACGAGTTTGCCAACTTAATTTCGCCGTGTGAAGGCCGCTTTAGATCAATAGTGACTTAATCATTTTCACAAATAAAATAAAGAATATAAAAGCAGAAACCGACACTTCGTAGGATGATTTTTTGAAGGTGTACTATTTTTCGGCTGGCCAAACCACCCCACCCCATCAGTTATGTTTATCGTTTTCTTTTGACAACATATGACTGCTTGTTTACTGTGTGAAGCTTTGCACAGTCTGGCTCAGTTATCAAATTTAATGACTTGTTGCAATGGAAACGAAAAATTTTAATTAAAGGATTTAAAACCCCGTCCAATCCGTGTTAAAGCACAAATTTCTAGCAATATTTGAGACTACGGGGATGTGTAATATGGAAGTTATGTCAATTTCTAGGAAAGTACCTGCAAATCTTCTGACTCAAACTAATACTGACGGTAGGTAAAGTCTGCATTCCAGCGTTGTGACCCGTCAAGCTAAAGTTCTTCTCTGGTTTAACTGAGAACGAAACTAAGAGGAGTATTTCCACTCCCCACTGGAGTGGAATGCTAGTCCACCACAAGGTTACACCCGGCACTAAATTCGCCGGTATTTCGCTATTGACCACGCGGAAAGAGGGGGATACTGTGCGACTGAAGTGTATCACCACACAATACCCTTGGCTAAGACTCGAACCAGGACCGCTCAGTCCAGAATGCAGTGTACTGACCGCGACGTCAGCCCTCCTCGTATACACGAGGTGGTGGGGGGCGTTTTCTCCTATGCCTTCTAATTTGCTAGTATCCAGTGAAGTCAAAAGGGCTTAGGTGGAGATGCTTTGATTTTACTTATTATATGGCTAGCTCCGCGAGCGGGCAAGATGACCCAAATCGCGCGCTGTGATTGGCTACCCGAGCGGGCAAGGTGGAGCCATCTTGACCCCCACTTGGTCAATAACCCATATTTATCAGTTAAATTTTCAGCCATTTTTCGACTACCAGCAAAACATTTAACCCGTTTCTCGGCTATAGCTAAATTTGTCAGTTCTCAAATATCACTGTTATCAGTGAAAAGAAGTGTCATTTGTTAGCTGACTGCTAAGAATTTGATCAATCCCCAAATTTCAGTAAAACCCCACCCAGACCTCCCAGAAAGCATCAGTGCAGAGATATGAAAACGAAGATAAGTATTTTTGCCCATGTCAACATAGCGAGAAATGTCCTAGGACACAATTGAACTTTCGTTGTGTAGATAATCTTAAAGGCAAGCCCACATCTCAACCTAACCTGCAGGACCTGAGGTGTTGGTTAATTTGTTTCACCGACATGATCATAAATATTTTGCAAAAATCCCTTTTATTATAAGAATTTATTTTCAATTGACTGGGCATATGTCGAATTCTGATTCCAATGTGATTACTTCAGAACATTAGACTGGCTGATTACCGTTTTGTGGTAAAATTAAGCAAAAGGTTTCCAAAAATTAAATCCTTTTCGCACGAGCTACAAGCCGTTTTCCGCCCTGTAGCTCCGTTTTTAAAGTGCACAAAAATATTAAAGTGGCCGAAGGGAAAAGCACGCAGAAACACATGGAAGACAAAATTTACCTGCTCAGTCTTCTTAAAGGATCGTAACATTTTTAACAGGTATTTTCTGTGTATAAGTTGAAAAAATTGACTTGCAAAAAAAAAAACATATATAATTTATAAAGTTAAGGCTCTCTTCTCGTAACGTAAGAGGGATTGTAAAGCGCGCGCGCGTACAGCTGGTGTTGTCAACCGTAATAGACAAGTCCTAGTAATTTCTCACATCGTGTTAAGTTCGCTTTGGACCTTCGAGCGTCGATTCCGCGATGAGGTTGAGCGTTATTTTGATTCTTCTCGTGCTCATTGCAATTTGCACGGCCAAATCGTCGAAGGGCAAGACGCAGAAAGACGTGAAGAGCAAAACTGCCAAGACGAGCGATGACAAAAAACACGAGAAAGCGCACAAAGACGAGAAACAACATAAGAACAGCGACAAACACAAGGCTAGCAAGAAACACAAGGATGTGGACAAAAAACATGATACGAAGGATTTGAAGAAAGGCAAAAAACCTCAAAAGACGAATGATAAGGTCTCCAACAAGACAAACGCTGTAGAAAAGAAAGAAAATAGCACCAAAGGTAAATCTCATCTTCATTTATTTTCTTCGAAGGTTTTGAAATCCCATTGAGATCCGTTTGATCACCGTCAAGAGGTGTCACTGTGATGTGACAGGTACCTGATATTTTCTCAAAATAAAATTATGGCATTCTGTCCAACGAATTGTGAGCTTTTCCTTTCCTAGAATGCAAACAAGAAAATTGTTCTATTTGCCTTTTACAATTAAGTGTTAGTCAGGTTAGTGCAATTGAGGTAAACTGTTTAGACAAAGTGTAATGACCTAAGGAAGCTGTGGAAACTGAATGAATAGTTCAAACTAATATAACATATCTGCTAACCCCGCCACACCAAAAAGTAGTTATTATCTTCGATCTTGCGGAATTTCTACTACCTTTCACGACTGCGAGGAAACTTTGAATCGATTCCAAAGACTTCAAACTGATGACGACGATTTACACAATCATGTTAAGTTCAACACTTACTTTCTCGACGTAAATTCAAGTTTGAGAAGTTTGTCTAGTCACATCAAGCGTTTAGTGTTACACATGGTGAGAACTATGCAGTCTCTACTTCAAATGCTAATGGCCAGTCTCAACAAGTTTTAACGAATCTTGTAAGAACTTTTCAATCATTGTCGATAGCACCTAAGACGCAAAGGTCAAGACCAGAGACCCTTGTCAACACGCATCATTCATGATTTTTCTTGGATATACACGTCTCTTAGTTGAATTGCACGTCCTTAATTAAAATTCCTTGAACAGAGAAGCATGTGTTTCATTTTTAAAAGTATCGAATACCAATGGTGTTGACTGTCGCCCTCAAATCATGTTGACCCTATAATATGGAGTGCGGTGTGTTTAGTTATTCATGCGTTGCCGTGGGAACATTCATAGCTTCACGTTAGAAGATCGAACAATCTGCTTTACAAATAAATAGATCTTCATGGCTACTCTATCTTGTATGTAAGCCGCATGTCCAAAAATATTTTATGGTATGATAACACAAAACGAAACAAACTCCTTGATTTCAAAAACGTTTGACTGGCTGTTTCATTTTCCTTTGCCGAGCGTCAGAACTACCAAATCGTACTTTGCAGCACATAAAAAAGGTAGCGCAGCTCAGGCAAAGCTGAAAACCGCACTTTTCCACTTCCTCGGATCAAACAGCTTTTACTACCAGCTTAAGCTGGAAGGGGAGGATGGGTGTCACATGAGTAAAGATAGACTTTCCTAAAAGTCCTTTCCAATACATTTTAGAAAACAGTCCTAAGAAAGCACGCGCGCTGATTGGTTAAAAATCCTGTTTGTATAACTCAATGGAGACACAGAACTAGCGCGCGCTGTTGACGTAGTGATGGCGCGAGGAAAGGGAATTTACATTTTGTTAATCAAAGTTTACAAGTTGTTTTCCTTTTTCTCGTCGTGGTGTTTTCTAAAAGAAATAGAAAACATGTACTCCGTGTTTGTATCGAGTTATACAAACACGGTACCTGTTTTCTATTTCTTAATTACAGTTGTCTGCTCAGTGACCTGGCCTTTTAATAGCAGCGAGGCTGGGGGTGACCTTGTTTATTACTTTGATAAAGACCTCAGCGTTTTTGCTTAGTAAATCAAGCTTTTATTATGCTAATTAGTTGGCATTAATTTACATGAGAAAAGCAAAGAGGTCTGTGGTTACCTCCAGCCTCGCTTGCAGTCATACGTCAGGTGACTAAGTACACAACTGTAAAATGGCCTTTTTACGATATCTGCAGAAATTCTCGCGCACTCGTTAACTAATTTTCATTGTCGATAAGCGGACAGTACTATGAATTTATAATTTATGCGATGCGGCAACGAGCGAGAGCGGGCAATTTGACAATTGGTTACAAAACAAATTGACAATGAATTTTGTCAAAACATTGTTAAAGTAGCCTACAGATCTCATGATCAATTCATGATCAGTAACAATACAGACGCATTTAAAACTGACGTCAATTCAATTTACCAAATTATTTCCTGGCTTGTTGGTTTCACCATCGCTCGAAAATACCCTCTCGCTTCGCTCGAGGAAGATGATTAAGGACTTGTGGCAAGCCTAGAGTGAAGGGGTGGGTTTTAGGGCTATTTTTAACGAAATTAATATGACTTGACATAACAAAGTCCTCTTGGTTTCCACGACAGCAATCCTGTTAAAGAGCCCACCGTCCGATTGCCAGAGCATTATCGACGACTACTCCAACGGAAAGCTGCTCATGTATGAATACAAAATTCAAATGTCGCGCTGCATGAAGAAAGCCAAAGATGACGCAGGTAATTGAATTTCATTGATAGTAACATGACTGACAGTTCACTGATTGACAGAAGGCACACGGGTACTCTTTAAGGACTAAGGACTAAGGTACAAAGATGCCCCCCTCGCTGAAGAAATCTGAAAACGCAGGTTAATACGCCTACGGTCCACACTAATCCGCTACGAACACGAGCTTTTCGATATCGCTCTTCAAACCGGAGGAATTTGAAAAGGCCGGCTATGCGTCCGAGTGTGGCTCGAAAATAGTTTGAAAACAGAGCTTGATTTCCTTGCGCCGGTTTTCATCAAACACACACATCCAATGTGACTGGTGTTTGTAGCGTTTCCAAATTTCTCTGGCGTAGTATGTCTAGTGTGGCGATGGAAATGTCTGATACGTTTTCAGAGTAAAACTTCGGCGGCTTTGTGATGACAGGTAATGCAGTGAAGTTGCCGCTAAAGGTTTATAGAACAAAATTTCATGACCATTTTAGCCAATTCGGAGATGTTATGTCAACCATATCTGTGTAATTTGAACGCATCAAGAACACATCACAGCTATGTATGGAACAGCCGCAACTGCGACCGCTATCGTGCTTGATCCCGAGTCTCACGTTTGGATTATTCAAAAAAGGCAGTTACAGCTTCATTTTCATGAATGGCCCTGAAATGTGGGCTCAGTCAGGGTTGCCACGCCTGAGACATCAGTTTTAAAAATTACCTGGCTTTTCCTTCGCTTTTCTATGATAAGTTTCCCTAACTAGATAAACACAAAATATGGAGTAGTGACGGTGACAGTGATCTGCCTTCCTTGAGATCACAGGGTCCTGAAATGTTTTATCCAGCCTTTGATGGAATAATAAGCACTTAATGACTGGCCACAAGGGAAACAGTGAGTTTTGTTTCCCCGTGACCCTCAATGTTCCCCGAGGCGAAGGCGTAGGAACAATAATACTTGACTAGGGTGGACATGTTCACATAATGCTTGCATTTTTGTTCATCCTGACTTCCATTAAGTGATATTGCGTCATGGCCGCTTCTATACTAGAGGACGCATTGTCCGTCCACAAGGATAATTCGTCCTCGCCGTTTTTATTATACCAAAGACGCATTATCCTTCTGGACGAGTTTGGGCAAACATTTGTA
The DNA here is from genome assembly GCA_022496165.2 of Catalaphyllia jardinei. Lineage (NCBI taxonomy): Eukaryota > Metazoa > Cnidaria > Anthozoa > Scleractinia > Caryophylliidae > Catalaphyllia > Catalaphyllia jardinei. The sequence continues at coordinate 45,729,476 of CM042746.1, forward strand.
GTTCGTCTGGTTATGCGTCTCTAGTGGAAAGACTGACACAAGACGCATTGTACGTCTAGACGAACTATCCTTCGAAATTCGTCTTAAACGACGCTCTCAGTAAGCGAGATAGTTCGTCCTGGCACATAATAAGTCTTGTGCCTGTCTTTATACCTGACGAACTACAATCGTTTGCCCCAGTTCCACACTGATGATCCGTCTTCAGCATAAAAACGGACATATTGTTTACTGGGATTCGGGACGGAAAGATCAACTCAACTTTCGTTGGGGATATATGCGTGACAATGCAAGAATGTCTGCAAAGGAAGCTACCCTTGGCTCTTATTAAGTAAGCACTGGAGTAATAGCATTGGAGTAATGACGCTAAAGTAATGCCGAAATCTAACAAACACGAATAAAACTTAGACGTAAGGGTCTCAACATTATAACGGGTTTTCTCATTTTAAGGGTGCTCAACACGATAGCCGCTTTAATCACAGTAACCTACTAACACCTAACCAACGTATAACACATTAATAACAGAGGGTACAGCCGCCGCTGACGTGAAATCAGCACTCTTACGTCCTGATGATCAGCCAAGAGAAGACACTGACCAGGCGATTAATGTCAGACCTTACAACAGTGACCAGAATACAGCCACTGAACAAGACTCTGACGATGACTATCAAACTGACGACAGCGACTTTAGCGAGCATAATAACGATAACGACAATGACTACGGTGATGACGACGATGACTATGAAAGCTATGACGATGACGACCAAGCAGGTGACTGGACGCACCACTATGAACGAGTTTGAAATTTGCGAAAACAAATTAATAGTTATAAGCTTTATTAACAGTAACTCTAACAGCTGCTAACCAAGATAATAGAAATGTAACATCGATCGAGAAGTTCTGCTTGCTGCCAAGAACTAGGCGTTGCTTTTCTTAATACAATTTGCCAACACAACTCAGGTGTTATGATTTTCGAATTCCGTAATTAACCAGACAAATCTGATTATTAGTACTCACGGTTTTCAGACCAGTTACTGCTTACGACGTCTTGGGAAAAAGATTGAAAGAAAGATAAATTAGAACAAACATTTCGATTTCAGTTCCAGGACACCACATGTACCGCGCTCGACAAGACACCGTTTAATGGTGGGATGACTTTTTATTTTTTCTGGGTAACTATAGGGGGAGGGCAACATTAGCAACAACTACGTTTCGAGTGTAACGTCGCGTTGAGATAAGAGTACAGTTTTGACACGCAAAAGAAAAAAATCACGAACCTCTTCCAATTACCTCATGAAGTACTACCATGAGTGAAGGAAAATCCTTTGTCATTGATGTCTCTGTTGACGTGATGCGAATCTTTTTATTTTACATTCTCTTTTTGTTGTTCCCCCTGTAGCTAAAAAAATGCAAGTCCCTGCAACCGTAGGCTACCAGGCTCCCGACATTTCCGTGCAGGCGCCAAACACGATGCCAGTTCAACAGCAAGCGATGCCCGGACAACAAGCCGTCTCATTCTACCCCAACACGGGTAATATAGCGTTCATGTGATAGTTTTAAGGTGAAATATCTGCAAATAGCTTGACCACGATTGACGCATTGTTGCATAGCAACAGACATGACAAGTACTATGACAAGTCCACAAAGTACTGAACTTGTCGCCTGCTTGACAACATTCTATACATTACGTGTATATTTGACTTACTTAACTGTATGGACCGTCAACAACAAAAATGAGACTGTGGAGCGTGTCAGGCTTTTCAAGAAAGGGCGGAGAGGAAGTACCTATATTTTGGGGTTGCAGAATCAGTGTGGCAAACTTACAAAATTTTACAAATTGACAATTGTGACACCAGAAATAATAGCCAGGTCGTCACAATATTTACAATTGTTTACATTTCTTTTAACTTTTTTCTTTTTCTTACCTAAAAAGAGGGGGGGGGGGGGGGAAGGTGTCTAGCGACCCAACCCAGAACCACCTCCCTAAATCCGTCCCAGCAAGTCTGTTCGAGACCAGACTAGTGGACAAGTGGCTTGTGGATTGTGAACAAAAAAAAGATGATCAATTCTATTTCAAAACGTTTTGTTGGATTAATTACTTTTTGTTTTCAGCACAAATGCCATATAGCAGGGCTCCTACACAGAACCCAGTACCACAGCAGAATCAGGCAGCATTCATGCCTGCTCCCATAAACCAATACCCAGCTAATCCTTCTGTGGTTCAACCAGCTGATCCAAACATGGGCATGAATGCCGTGGCAAAGACTAACATACCAGAGAGCACACAGGTTAGGGTTCATTGAAGGCTTAGCTGGATTTCCATTTGTCTCACGAAAAGTCTACTGTGTGTTGTGGTTAAATAAGTAGTTCAGCCAGGGCTGGGGGTGATATGGTTAATTAATATAGATTTAGGCCAGCCTAAAAGCGTAGCTCCAGGGTCAGGTTGATAAGAGCACGATTAAGCTAACCGAGGAAAAGGTAGCATTTTGATTTGAGTTTTGTAACTTTGTGGTGAGGTTTTCTAGCTGTATACTGTTTGGTTTGTTCATCACGAGTATGATTACAGACCGAATTGGACGACACGAAGTCTTATTACCAATTAATCACAAAAATTGCAATTTTCGAGAAAAGAATAGCCAAGTTATGAAAGAAGGGGAAATTCGCATTAACATACCTACAAAGGAGATGAAAAACCTCCTACAGGTAATTAGGCGCCAAAAACACAAAAGCAAGCGCGCGCACGCACGTCATTACAGCTTTGAATGTAATTGGTTGATTTAAACTGCAACTTCGAATGTGATTGACCTATTGAACTGTCCGATAACAAACTGTCCAATAACAAACTGTCCATGAAATAATTCATATTTGAACTGCGGTAGTAGATGCAAGTGAAGTATGATCCTCGCAGTAAATTTTCCAATTTAAGCAACTGGAAAGAAGAAGCCTGA
>CM042746.1:45732820-45791264 GCA_022496165.2 Catalaphyllia jardinei
CAACTGGAAAGAAGAAGCCTGAAAAAAATCAGGCTTTTTTTTTCAGGCATCTTCTTTCCAGTTGCTTAAATTGGAAAATTTACTGCGAGGATCATACTTCACTTGCATCTACTACCGCAGTTCAAATATGAATTATTTCATATACACTTTACATCATTTCACTCCTTACGGGAGATATGAACTCAATAAATTGACCTTGCTCCCAATGTGTGGCTTCATAGCTCAGTTGGTAGAGCATCGCACCGGTATCGCGGAGGTCATGGGTTCGAATCCCGTTGAAGCCCTGTTTTTTTTCAGGCTTCTTCTTTCCAGTTGCTTAAATTGGAAAATTTACTGCGAGGATCATACTTCACTTGAACAAACTGTCCGATAACAACTTGGCAAGTGAATTAGTGGAAAAATAGGAGTTTTTTAAACCAATCACAATCGAAGAAATTGTAATTTTTATGATTAGTAATGGTAATAGGACTGAGTGGAGTCCAATTCGGTCTGTAGTCATACGAGTGATAACAAAATCGGACGACCGCGAAGCGGGAGTCCGATTTGTTAATCACAAGTATGATTATAGACTGAATTGGACGACACGATGTCCTGTTACCAAGTAATCAAAACTATGACAAAATTCAAGAAACGAACAAAGCATCGATTGCGCGATTGAACGATTTTAAAACGTCGTTATAAATGCTGAAAAACCCAGCAGCTTACTCTACAAAGTTCACCGCAACAGCGCGCGCAAAATGGCGCGTACTGTCCAATTACAAGCATGACGTGTGCAACTGTCCGATTAATGCTCAAGTCAGGCTGCTGATAGCCAATCACGTTCGAGAATTTTGTTATAGTTTTGATTAATGCTGTAATACAAGACTACATGACTTGGTATTAGCTGGATGGCCGCCATGTTGTGCGACGTTGTACGTCGTTAGGCGCACGCGCCCGTGATCCATGCCGCTAGCCATTTTGACCATAAGAAAATAGCTGCATGGGTTCCTATTTCTATGTATACGTGTGGTTCCCTTTTCTATAATTATGGAGCTCCGCTATTATAGAGCAGTTTTTAGTTAGTTATGGTCAATATATCAATATTCAAACATGGCTCCGAGGCTTTCAGGACAAACTTCTATATTCAACTTAAGAATTGGTTCATGCTTAGCGTGCCCATATCGAGTTATGGATGCACGCGGGGAGTTTGGAGAGCACGAAAGAAGCGTAAGATTTATCCTAACACGCCACAATCAGTTAAGCAACAGTTGAACGTAAACGCTTGACCTGGTCTCTAAAATTGGCAATGAAAATTCGCTTCTTGGAGCTAATTATAATGAAAACGTAGGCAAACAAAGTAAAAATTCTCAATGAAAATGTAAACAAAAGAAGGCGAAATACTCGCATTAAAGTAAAAGGCTCGAAGTAGGGTTTGGATTGTGTAGAATAATCTTCACATTGCCAAAACTTAAACAAAAGGAACTTGCACAAAACTCAACGGATATTTTGTAGCTCTTTTGAAACTGCACACGTCATTTTATTGAGCACGGTCGTGCGTACATAAAGATTTTGCCCATGATGGCGCAATAGGAATTAGATAGGACTAGCGCGCGCGCTATGTTATAAAAATTATTCACCGAAGTGGAGGTAAATATTCACCACTTTCACCGCCGACACTGAGGTTAATAATTGTTTTAGTATTTACCATACAAGCTGAATAACTAGCGGACCAAAGAGTAACTTTAATTGTGACAATATACAGACAAAACCCATTTTGTTTTTCTTCGGCTGCTCGGAGGTGAATAGTACTTGGTTAATCACCTTCGAGCTAGCCAATCAGCGTGCGCGAAAAGTACTATTCACTTGTGTGATATATACTAATTGGTGTTGCTTTCGTTGTATCCAAGTCTTTTTTAAAAGACAATAGAAATAAAAAAAATTACAATTTTGACCCGAAAGCCTCGGAGACATGTTAGAATATTGATAGATCGAAGCGAACTTGGCCTATTAAGTGTTTAAAACCAAAACCAAACCAATTACTTACCAATTAGACTTCTCAGCCAACCTCAAACTGTCATCAAACCAAAACCTTAGTACTTGCCTGATTACTTTCGACATTCAATTGAAAACCGCTCCATAGGTCTTGATGAAAAACCAGGATTTTACTCGTTGGCAAAGCATAATTTTTTTGTTGTTGCGCGCAGTGTAGACACTGTATTTTACTTCTCATAAAATTATGCAAATATTGACATTGTCATGGTTACGGACATGAGAGCCAGTAATATAAGAGCATCTCAAACATCAAGTTGAATTTGACTACTTTTTGTCACAGAAAATAACATTTTATCTAGAAGCAACCGTACTTTGCCTTTGCGTAAACTTCACTTAAATAGTTATGTTAGTTCAGAGGTTTTTTTTGTTATTACAGTACCGACGTCAGTTGAGGTGTCCACTGTTTGTGGAGCTTTTAAAACGGATTGAAAACTTACATGTCTTCGATCTGGATGTTCCATCAATATCCATATAATAAAATTAACGTGATTACATGGCTGCTTGGGATACGAATCATATTTTCTCGTTGTGACGGTACTTCTCACGAGTCGCAGCAAACAAGCGAGACACAGCATCAGCACTCGAACATAAAATTCGTATCTCCAGGCAGTCATGTAATATCCTCTGTGTAATGGGGTGATTTGTCCTGATTTAATAGCCCCTTCTCCAAAATGGGGGCCGAAAATTCAAATAAGTTAAAATGAGCTAAAATTGAAACGCATACCAGCACTAGAAAGAACACCTTTACTTTTAGTAACCCTGCAAAGTTTCAGCATTTCAGGTTTCATATCAGTTGAGAAAATGTAGGTTGAAAATCGAGAAATTTACAGACGTTTGTATGACTGCATGACCCCAGTCATATACAACGTCTGTAAATTTTTCAATTTTCAACTAACATTTTCTCAGCTGATATTACACCTGAAGTGCTGAAACTTTGCAGGGTTACTAAAGTAAAGGTGGTCTTTCTAGTGATGGTATACGTTTTTAATTTTGACTTATTTGAATTTTTGACCGCCATTTTGGAGAAGGGTCTACTTCGGATATACTTTGGAAAGCAAACTTTGAAAATTTATCCGGTTTCAGTTTTACAATCCTACTCAAGATAAAACACCTTTCTAACTAACTGCAAAATTTTGGTAATAACAACTTGATTAAATATAATCCATGACATTCATTTAGCCACAGCCCCCCGCAAACCAAGCAAATGCAGTCTTCGACCAATGGCGTGCTAGCAGTTTTGGTACAGTATCCGCTGACAAAAAAGATCAAATGCCCAGTGCACCTGCTGCTCCCGTGAATGACCAGTTTGCCGACTTTATGAAGCTGCAGTCGTCCAGCAGTAGCCCCGCAGAGGCATCACCTTCGAGCCAGCAGGCTGCTATGCCAGCAGCGTTCCAGCAAAGAACTGAAGTTCCTCAACAGCCAAATATGTTTCCCATCCAGCCCCAGATCCCCAACACCGTCCCAGCCCAAGGCCAAGCCTTTTACAGGCAACCAGAAGAGCATGGAGACTTCCCTGAAAATCCATGAGAATAAAAGTACTTAGTTTTAATATAATACTTTTGAGGGTAGTAACATAACCTAACTCACCATGTGGAGTGTTCCACCGTGCAAGAAAATTTCTCGTTGGAGAGAAGTCACGCTAATTTTAGAACGAGTTATGTCAGTACGCCAGGCAGTCGGTCATTTTCATACAGTGACTGTTCGCTGGATTATTTGCCCGTTCATGACGGTGTTAACCTTGGTGAGAGACTTGACGACTGATGACTGTAGCGAAATAAAGATCCTCTGTTTCTAACACTTTTTTTTGCGAGTCGATTAGATGTCTCGCGAAAGCGCAATAATTGTTTTCGCGCTGCATAGCCTTCACCGCCCCCTTATTTCTTTCTACCATGCGAGTGAAGGCATAAGATGACTGCTTAACCCATATGCTAGACAGTGCACCCTCAGATCTTTGATCCAACCTGGGATTTAAACCCAGACCACGACCGCGACAAGTCACATCGTGTATACATTGTTGGATTTCACATTAGGATGTGTTTCTAGCACGCAGGGCGAAACAGACAGACACCTTCCCTAGGGAAAGGCATTCCTTCGACTACCGTGTCGCGTTCAGCTAATTCCGGAGCTAACCTTAGTGTTAAACTGAAAAAAGCAAAACGAGTACGGCAAGTTCGCAAATTTTCCGTCGAAACTGTCCAATATGCCGAATGAAAAATGGTTCCTTTCTAGTACTATTCCGCCTCTTCGACAATCGTCATAACTGCCACTTCACCACCTGGTGCGAAATCTGGAAATGCAGGGGCACGCTACGGATCTTTGCGGTAATTCACCTGTTTGGAAGGCCTTACAATCCCCTCCGATGTTCCAAGGGAGTTGTCACTCCGAGCTTTCCTGTGAGCACTATTGTTTTCGGTTTCAGATAAATGTCATTTTGGGTACCGTAAAACTTGAGACGACTTGATTTTCATAAAGGTAATAATGCAACGACCCAAGGTTTTCGGGGAAGGAACTAATGAACCCTAGTAAACACGAACAAACGTTTTATAGGAGTACTATGTCTCTGCGTATTAATTCACCACAATTTTGAGATACTATTTCGTGTGTTATATCAATCTCCTTTACATTTGTTAATATATTCGCGCACACGTTTAATCATCTTTGGACTTGATATTAAACGTCACAAAATTTTATCTCTTTTAAATATTTTTCAATCAGATGTTTTTAGGCTCCCAACAAGTTTTTGGCAATGTTTTCTTAAAGGAGTTCAGTCACGGTTTTTTGAGTTATTTTGGCCAACAACAAAATTACCTTTAAATTGAAAGAAACCTGAAAATAATACTCTACAAAGATAGGAAAACACTTAAGAGATGATACTGAACCATAAAAAATCAAGGATGGTTAAGGATGGACAAGATTGACACGGATTACAAACAACGAAATTTAAAAACATAGGCTATTTAACCTTTTCACACCGTTTAACCGTAACGTAGCTCCTTTGATAACCTCCGCAATTCTTGAGTTTGCCTTGAATTACTGCACAGATGAAAATTTTTAGCGCAGTCTAAAAAGCATTAACCAATGTTAATCCGCCTACCCGAGTATCGTAAACACCCGGGCGGGGGTACTCTCATATATGGGCTACATAGGTATGTGCCGCGGAATAGGGTATGGTTTTTGAGGTTCTCGGCCCTTAAATAGGGTATTTTTTTAACCCTTTTGTTAATGTGTTCCCGGTGTGGCCCTTAGATAGGGTAGCTAAATGGTGTTATATAATACTGGAGTGTGAAAACGGCATCCTCAACGAATGTTTGTTTTTAAATTTGATGTATCCGTTTAGGTTTTAACAAAATGATTGTGTAACAGCGGTTTAACAGCCTTGAATGGGGTGTCATTTTGCGGGTTTGGGCCTCAAAAAGGATATCAGCCTTCTCTTTCTTAATCCTAAAATAGGGTTAGGGTTTAAGAACCTTCGAGGCACACCCCTATCCAAAATTCGCGGGAGTTGTGGCCCTACCTCGGCTATAGTTCGTTGACAAGAACTTGAAAGTTAATGTTAAATGAAAAAAGCTGTCTTGACGAAATGTTCTTTCCAAGAAAACATTCAGTTATAATTGTGTTCATATTAAATCCAACGTTCACTCTGTTAGATATATAGTCAGATGGTAAAAGATATTAAAACGACTATCGAAACAGCGTTTAAAAACATACTATCGATGTTAATTAAAGAGAACGACATCACATCATACCAATTTTTGTTAATAAAACAAGATCGTGTGCTTGTAAATTGAAGTAATTGCTTCTTTGGCTAGTGAATCTTTTTTGATTTTTTTTTTACTTCTCGAAAAAATGGGTCGGTCGGGCGATGGGAAACGAAACATTTTATCGGGATCTAAATAATAATAAAACTCTTTAGAAGATGCCTCTGGAAGAACGAAAACGATGAATTATCTTCGTCACTACACGGAATATTCAAATTTCTCAAACATTCTAAACTAACAAAGCTGATACCTTCGATCAAACGAGCTATCTGTTTCCATTTACCTCGAGCTCAGCATGCCGAGAACGAAAACAAATCTCGAAAGAGGTGATTTTGGTTAGGCTGTGAACACAGACGGATTTTGGTGGGATATTTAAAATTATTCAGCTTTATGGTTAAAATACTTTATTTCAAAATAACGTACAAAATACATAGTTTTTAAGAAAAAGGAAACCCATAGGTTAGCTTAATATCAAGGATCTCCTAATGAAAAGACGTAAAAATCAATCCAGGTCACTGTAAAAACTAGTTGATAATCTTAATATGTAAGAATCAAATAAGTAACAATTAAATACCATTCATAAATATAAAATGTCCATTCAATAAATATTCATATGATTCTTCAATATAAATTTAAACTTCCTAACATTTGGACTAATTAAATACATTACTTGGAAGATCGTTCCTTGATTTGAATTTTCATAACAATTTATAAGCGTTATGACGGTGCAAACAAAATGCAAATTGAACAACACTAAGTTATTGCTCAAACTGTTCCATATTCAGAGCAGAGAAATTAGAAACAAATAATACGAACAGACAACAGAACTTAAAAAATGGCAAAGTGAGATTCCGCCTGAATATTGACGTTAGAAAGGAAATGGAAGGCCCATGGCTGAATGCCATAATTAGAGGCGGATCCAGACTTTGTGCTAAGGAGGGGGGGGCCGGTTCCACTTAACGTGCCCAGGCGGCTTTTTATCCTTCAGTCATTCCTTCTTTTTTCACCCAAAATAAGGTGGGGGCCCGGGTCCCGTCCCCTAGATCCGCCACTGGTAATGCACCTATCAATGGTTTGCCCGAGGATTGGGGGGGGGGGGGGGGTGGGGTCGGGCAACCCTCTGGGGAAATAGGGACTGGTCAAAAAGTATGGGGAGGGGGTGGGTCGTTCAATTTTCAGCTATCCCTAAGGGGTGGGTCATACTGTTTTTTTTTTTGGGGGGGGGGGGGGCGGAATTGGCACACATTTGGCACTGATCGACAACAAAGGTAACTCCTCCAATCCACGGTCTGGCATGCGCACAGCCATATCACTCAGGCAGTGGCAGCCATGGGCAGCTGTTTCTGACTTTCTGACTAAGAGCCCTATGTAGTCTGCCCTTCTTTACTACCAAGACGGGTGCAAAGCGCCCCTATTTAAGCCCCAGCTCCACACTATGCGTAAGGTACTTTGCAGACTGTGGGTTGGTGTTCTGGTATGTCACTTGCTTTTATTGTTTGCTACAAAGGACAAAACTTTTCGAGCCGTATTTGAAAAAGGGCACTTGGCTTGTGCACAATAGAGATGACAATTTATGTATTGTAAAATCTGTACAAAAGCGAATGGATTGAGCAGGGAGTTGCAGGGCAGAAATATTTAAAATACTGCACTCGGTTCACATACTGTTATTCAAGAACACCAAACGGCCAACTTGTGTCTACAACATTAAAAATATAACGCAAACAGTGGTGACATATTTTTAATTAAGCTACGAAGGCCAAAGAGTTGCTATGATATTGTGTCTACATACTACTCGTCCCCAAGGGAATGGAACACATGCACAAAGATCTAAAAGTTGTCTGGCTATATTACTCTCAGGACTCACTACAGCTGTTTTCTACATGGATCACTGCTCTATGTGCCTTAACGGCCTAGTGTGAAAAGTAAAAGGCCAAGTTTTCTTAGAGTTTACAGTCATGACTTAAAGTTGCAAGGGTAATGGAAAACAATAGTATTTTTCATTGATTTTGTATTATTATTAAGAAATTAATCTAAAACGTAAATAATACCACAATTTCATCCACAAAGTCATTTTGTCGGATTATGCAACCAAAAATGTCATGTCTTATAGGGGGTGGGTCATGTGACTTTCAACCTTCACTTAGAGATGTCACTCCGTTTTGTGCCAAATGGAAGGGGTGGGTCGACATGTTTTTTTTGACCACCACAGTTTGAAATGCTCCACCGTGGGAAATCCATTGAAAAGGTGTGAGCATGTCACTGATCATTGATGATATTTTCCAGCGGAGGCGGGAATGTTTCAACAGAATACTACCCAGGAAGTTTTAGAGCGATAGAATCAAAGTACAAAGTTGTGGCGCGTTTTTCCTATCAAAACTCAATTTATCAGTCTTTTTTACATACGACCTTCGTTTTTCAAATTCAATATTCCTTTTATTCCACCATGACGTTCGTTTTTCAACTTCAACATTCGTTCTATTTAACCTCGACAGTCGTTTTCTAAGTTCAGCATTCGTTTTATTCAAGCACAACGTTCGTTATTTAAGCTCGACATTCGTTTTATTCAAGCGTGACGAATTTGTCATTTGTTTTGTTTTAAACGAATGATGTTAAGTGAAAAACGAATGGCAAACTGGAAAGAAATGTCAGATTATGTCACGCTTGGGTAAAAATATGTAAATTGACGTCAATAATATACACGAACGTCACGCTTGAAAAAAAAAACAAATGTCAAACTTTAAATAACTAACGTTGTGCTTAAATAAAACAAATGTTGAACTTAGAAAACGACTGTCAAGGTTAGATAGAACGAATGTTGAAGTTGTAAAACGAATGCCAATGTTGAATAAAAGTAGTGTTGAATTTGAAAAACGAAGGTCGTAAGTAAAAACGACTAATAAATTGAATTTTGATAGGAAAAACGCGCCATACAAAGTAAGCAGTGTTATTACAGTTTGAAACGTATGGAAGACCTTTTGTCAAACGGAAGAAAATCCCCTGTCCATGTAGCTAGAGGTCAACCGAAAAAGCTGGCAGATCCAGAACTAGATTTGGTCCAGCTGCTGATCAAATGTAGACCTTCAAGAACTTACAACGGCACTAAAGAAAATATCGATGCGCAGTCCACGTTCACGGCAACAGCTTCGATTTCTACAAGAGTCCGTGCTGTCCAAGAACGCTTAGCAGAAGGGAAAATGACTTGGAAAAAGATGATGAGGCCAGCATGCGAAAAATTCATCCCTGATAATCAAGTTGGATACTTTAATAGAGTGACAAGATTTGTTGGCCTGGTCAAATGTCAGCTTTTCCTTTAATATAAAAATTTTTAACGTATGTGACCTTAAAATGTAAACACGCAAATGTGTTTGTTCACTTCTTCAACACTGCATAGTTAACCAGTATTGAATGCAGGTTCAATTTATACATAGAAAGTGATGTTGAGTATCAGGTGGATTTAACTTAGTTTTATTCATTTGTCGTTGTTTCGGTAAGCGTTGCTCAGTTTTGTTCATGTTGTTTCGGTAGGCGCTGCTTGTAAATCGAGGAAATAACCTATTAACCATTTAAATCAATAAAATAGCGTATTTTCATTTCATAGATCTCAAGTATAGATCAGTTATTTTCTTGCAGAACACAAACTACCTTTATTTAATTGGTAAACAACAAGTATTTCAGTAAGTACAGTAATGTTGAAAATAAAGGAAAATCGCGGGTTAAAATTGTAGTTCCCACGGTTCTAAAATTAGTAACTCGCTGTCGAACAACTCGGGGCTGGTTAGAAACGCTCAAATTCAGCACAATAAAATTTGCTGTTCTCGACTTATACGTAAACACAAAAGTGTAAGTTACAGAACTAATTAATGAAAACGGTTGAACATCTCTCAAGTACACCACTGATTTCATTCACGAACTGAATTTACGCGTGTATTTCATGTGTTTTCCTTGCAATTTCAGCTTCTTGTTTTCGAATTTGTTCTTCTGTATGTACCGGTCAATTCCAAAACCGCCCATGCCCCCCCGGGCAAACCCCGGGGCATTTGACTTTTTTGAAAAATTTTGGTCAAATTCCCCGCTATGTTGCCAGTTTAGACAGTCAAATGCCCACCCGTTACAGCTTCAAGAGGGTCAAATCCCCCACCCTCCAGGCATGTTAAAGCAACTGTGGAAACAAGTTCTGCAAAATTTTCAGCCAATACGAATTTCTTGTTCAGCTTGTCTTCGCTCCACACTTTAAACAAAGGCATATTCCACGATGCCTGTGGAGCAAACAACTCATGTCAAATACTTAGGTCTCATTGTTGACTGTCATTTAAATTGGAAAAAACATGTTCATGAAGTCAGTAAGAAAATCTCAAGAGGTATTGGCATCCTACCTAAGCTCAGGCATTTTGTTACTAATGATATTCTCATCCAGCTTTATTATACCTTAGGGTATCCTTTTCTTGCTTATGGCTTGGTTGTCTGGGGAAATGCCTATGCCACAACCTTAAAACCAATTGTTACCTTCCAAAAGCAGGCCCTACGTTCAATTACATTCTCGAAACGAGTCCACCCCTATATTTTCTCAGTTAGGCTTAATTAAATTCATGTATTTGGCTACTACGCAAACTGCCATTTTTATGTTTCAGTATTACAATAATCTATTACCTAAGGCCTTCGACAATTATTTTATAGTCATATCATCTAAACATAACTATAATACTAGGCTAGCATCGAAGTCAACATATTATATTGATCAGGTTTGAACTAATTGTGGCAAGTTCAATCTACATTTTTCTGGTCCTTCTATCTGGAACAATTTGGATGAAGAGATAAAAAGTTTATCCTTGCGTTTATTTAAACAAAACTTGACTAAGCAATTCCCAAGTTCTTATGTTTAATGCTAGCTTAGTATTTTTCTTTAGTATATTACTTCAAGTTATTATCGCTCTTAATTAAACAATGCTTTGTCATCAACTGGTACTATTACTACTTTAATTTCTTTTTCTTCATACTTTCATTTTTATATTTATCTCTTTTTTTCTCCCTCTTTTTTTTCTTTATTATTTCTACAACCGATCTAAGGCATAATAATCTTTGTAACTTCTCAGCTCGTTTAGTTTTTACTATTCTGAGTAGTTTTTTGCTTATTTAAGTTTTAATTTTTTTTTCTTGCTGTATATTTTTATGTACAAAACAAAATAACCGGTTATATAAAACGACAACAACAGAAAAATCCGCGTGGAATCGACAAGAGCAATGACCCGTGAACGCGGCTCACGTGCTGAATCAAATCCTTTTGCTTCCGACCGCTGACAGATGTTTTGACACGAAAGTCAAATGCCCCACCGGGCGGGCCCCATTTGGGTCCAATTCCCCATTGTACGGAGCTTAACGCGAATCCAATGCCCTGGGGGGATGGGCGGTTTTGGAATTGACTGGTACGTTAGACCGAATTTGATCCTTCATGAGAAGAGTCGTATTATAGTGTGTGCATTGTCACGCAATAAAAAATAAAATAAAAAACCATGCAGTGGATAAAGTCAAGAAATTGTAATATTGTAGACACTAAATAAAGAAAACAAGTTCTCCACGTTTAAGGTGTGTGTGTGTTGTCCCAAAGTTGAGATATTTGTCGAAATGTTCCGCGCAAAACTGTAGAGCTTAGTATTGAGCCGCCATGTTGGAGGATCTCCTTGGTCCTCCAATATACGTATATCTTTGAACTGACGTAATGAGTTGAATAAAGAAACCACAGTCTGGTTACGCCACCACCTTGGTTTTCTATCAACAACGAAATTAGGAATAAGGGACAGCAGTCACGCGATTAAACTGATGGGGAACCTGACAGAAAGAAATGGATTAGCTATAAGTTGCCACTCAATGCACACATTTCCATTTTCCTTTTTATTCTTCAGTTTGAATTTGTTTTCTGTTGTTTTCCTTTGAATTTTCCAAGCTGAACCAGTTTATTTTTGTTTCATTTAATTGTTGAAAATTGAATTTTACATATTTTTCTCTTAATTATGATAATTATTGCATGTTCCCGGATGTTCCAGAATGTTCCATGTTTTATCGACGGCCGTGTTGTGCTGCTTTTTTTTGCAAAAATGTTTTTTTTTTAATGCCCATCAGTGCTCTGTTTTAAAAGTTCTATAACATAAGATATTTTTTCTTCAGCTTTAGGTCAAATTGTACTTCCTAATCACACGTCTTCACTAGGTACTGCCATAAGTTTTCAAATTATTCTGTTTTTAGATTTGCTAGTATACTTCAAATGTCAAATTACATGACATTCTGGTCAATTCAGTTAAATGGAAGCGAAATATGTACGACCTCTTCCAGGTGTGACATGCAAATGAATCTAGAAACCTGTGTCAAATCTCATCAAACAATACACAGGTAGTGCTTTCAATAATAATCTAAGTTTTGTTACTTCTGTGTTAATTTTTTAATAATTTTACACTATAGATTTGTGTCTAAAAAAATACAATTTGTGGTCCCCAAGGGTGGGAATTTGACTTACAATGGAGACCCATGGTTGGGGAAATTGACATTTGAAAACCTGAAAAATGTCAAATTTCCCCTGGGTTGCCCGACGCCCCCATCCTGGGAAAAACCATTGATAGGTGCATAAGACAACTGATTACGTTCGTAAAATTCCGAATGAATTTTAGCAGCAAGAGTACAACAGCAGCTAATGTTCACTTTATGGAATCTCTTTTAGATAACTGGCTGAAGAATAACAATTACCGTAGATATTCTCAACGGCAGAAAACAGAAAAAAAGTTTTGTGGCAACGCGCTAAAATTAGACCCGAGTGAATAAGCCAATCAAATGAGAGCATTGGTCGTCCGTTAGGATTTGTGATTGACAGGCTGAACACCTCAGCATCGTTATTAGAGATCGTTTTCACGTGACGCAATCACTTTCCAAAATCTAAAACTGAAGATCCACGAAAGTTTTTATCCTCATCGGCCTTTAGAGGCGACATATTAATATCTGATTACAATTTTACAGCTCAATAGCCTGCTTCGCTTGGAAACCAGAGCATTTGAATTTACGGTTTATGTAAGTGCGAGACACAAGGATAAGATCGAGTTTGTTAAAAAAATTAGACTGCGAGCACTCTCTCTTTTCCTCGAAAATCCGTGGGAAAGAACGCAAAAGAAGCAAGCGTGCGACGTGACTGTGAGCGAGACGCTAGCAGCTCGCCGCTCCCACGCATAGTTGTTTTGCGTTCTTTCCCACGGACTTTCGAGCAAAAGATAGACTGCTGGCAGTTTAATGAAAATATATACTTCTCATGATTTTCAGCCCTTTCAGAACTTCGAGCATTAGAAAAAGTGCTTATGTAGATACTTGTTCTTTCGGTACTGGTAATCAGGGTACGTCCACACTTATCCGTTTTCAAACAAAAACGGAACTGTTTTGCTCCATTTTAAAAAAGATTTGCGTCCACACGTGATCGTTTTTTGTATTGGTTCCGCCCGTCCACACTACAACACCGCATCCGTTTTGAAAACTCTTCCTCAGCGAGCAAGCTCATAAACTCGACGCATGCACATTTCAATGTCGGCCCGCGAAATTGGCGCTATCTCAACCTCGTTCTCGAAAGCTCTGGGAGCAACCATTTTGAAATAACAAAGGAAATAACCGAATTCTGTCCATCCGCTTTCGCTGTGCAGTCTGCATCTACGAGGTATACCCGTTTTCCGACCGCTGGTCAAGGGGAACGAAGACTCTGGGAACGAGATTAACGCCATTCTTGATTCTTTGTTATCTTGGATACTTGCGGTTGAGTGGACTGGCGCTCGGTCGTGTCTATTTTGATGATCGCGACGTCACCGTTTTCGGTGGGTAGGGAGGGAGAGGGGGGGGGAAATAGGGGTTAACTCCAATATAAAAAGGACGGGGGTGATCGTCGCAAACTTCTCAAAGAACCACCGAGGTAACAAGATCCGGTTTTTAGGCTGTGGCTCGAAATGTTTATCAACCCTTAGAGGCACAAATACTAAAACAACACATTAACACTTAAAAGGCAAGACAAACCCTCTCACCCGGTCCTTTTCACATGGGCGCCCCTGGGGTGTGATACCCTAACAAAATCGACATCATGGGTTGAAAAGCGCCCATTTGCTTCAAAGGCAGACAGACATTCGCATTATCACTAATTTGAACTGTTGGGAAGTTCTGCCAGTTTAGCAGAATCCTGTGAAAATGCCTGGGAAGATGATTATGATCGCCACCTATTACTTGCGACTGTTGAAATTTTAAACAGTTAAGTAAATTTAACACTTACCCGACTTACCAATAATGTCAAATCTTACCACAGCTTCCGGAGGTCTTCGCCTTCAGACAGCTTGGATTCTACGACTGCAGGTATTTGGTGTTGACGAAGGTCTCATCAACTTCTGGACAGTTACAACCAGAGATGGACTGATAAGAAGGGAAGGTGATACCTGCGCCTGTCCTTTCGTTCCTCGCGTCCATGAAAAACTTAAAACTTCGAGACAGATGTCGTTGCAGCTTTGACTTTGCGCCCTTCAGGTTTCATCAGAACAATCTCTATTCCCTTCGACATATCGAAATAAAACAAAACGAAAAAAAAGAACAAAAAGGCAAAGAAAAATCTTGCCTTCAGATGACAATTGAGGTATGACGTCCCCAGAAAAGTGTCTTCAAAACAGGGCCTCGGAATTTACGTGAAGATTGAAAACGATTTTTTTACTTAAAAAAAATAGGGAATAGCCATCACTTTGTCGGCGTGTCCCCTTTGATCTACCATTACATGTAACATCTCAGGAAAAATAAAGTTGCTTGCGTTTGAATGGTTTATACCACAGGGCTAGACTGAATTGTTGGGAGTGTTTGAATACTTCGTGGAAATTCTGTTCCAACAAGGAACTACGATTTTATTTTAAATAGAAATTACCTTTAGTGGAAATTTAATCCCAACAAAGGGCTAAAATTTTTTCTCTTATTCAACATTTTAAATAGGGTTTGAACTCGAAATGCCCAAGTCCACCAGGGGTTTTTTTAGACTGGATCGTCCTCAGTAATCCATTTGCAAGGGTAACAGAAGCATTCTGGATTGTATTATAACGGTTGGGCAATCTGGTTATTTGTACCGAAAGCCCAGTTGTACAAGGAAAGGCTGCCAAAAATATTTTCTGTTGTGAACACCACTTTCAATCATTTTTTCAGTCTGTCATTTTCAAGAGATGATTAGGTCTACTTTACATAGCACAAACAGATTTATAGTATTTTGGGTAATCATTTTGCAGGAATAGCTTTACCAAGCAATCACATTACAATGTTTTAACAGGATGTCAAGACGGCTTTCCATAGGACTAAGAATTTAAAGGCTGTCGCAGGTGGTTTACAAAGACAATCATCAATTCTCGCTAAAGAATTTCAAGAGTGGTTGAGATTACAGATTACCATAGGTGAAACAAAAACATCGAATCAAAAGTACCGAGGCCAGAGAGTCGCTCGTCACAAGGACATTTTTTTTTCAATAAGTACACTTTAGTTCATGTACACCATAAGGCAGAAAAATGAACTCTGTGGAAATACTTTAAAACACAACACACTTTCATGGTGGTGTATGATTCTTCTCGATCAAGAAATGCTCAGCCAAGAAGCTGTAAATCACAAAATGCTTTTAACTCATCAGAAAGCTTTTGGGAAGCATTAAAAGCTCTATGGCCATTGGACATTCATATTTGTGAGCTTTGTCATGTTGACAGTTTTGATGACGTCAAATGCAAACCACCCTCATAAAGTTGAAGCTGCAACAGGAAGTCTACGAATTTGAGAGATCAGACTGTTTCTTTGTTTCTTATCTCTCATCCAGGGTATGACTGTTGCTTTAATTCACCGATTTCCATTACTTGCACGGACACAGCAAAATGTTTTCTTTTAATGAATACAGTAATCCGATATTGAGCTGAATAAACCAGCCAACAACTCTTTGATGAACAGTAGGTTATATAAAAAAAGAGCATTTGAAACTAAATGCTTTGAGCTACTCTAGGCACTATCAACATAAAATGATCGCTGGACTCGATATAGTGAGACTTTTCTGCATAACTCATGGATCATGAACTGGAACTTGAGCGAGCCAAACATCATAAGCTGAGGTTTTCAGAGCACATGGAACAACGTAACTTCAGAGCACCGAACATCATAAGCTGAGGTTTATCATTCATCAAGTTTCAGGACGGCACACTGAATTTTATTTCTCTTGCTACTATCACCTCAGCTCATCAATGAATAACAGATTGACAGGAACACAGTTGAATCATGGAGCAGTACAGATCATTACCAGTCACGGCCTTTTGTGAGAATGGACAAACAGAACAAATCGAATTGTTAGGAGAATTTCACTAGAATTATACCCTTCTCATAGAACTGCAGAAAGTTAAATCAAGGTAGATGAGATATTTAAAAACTTGGGTACAAATGTTTGTGGTACAGGATTTTTCCATCATCAAAAAATGAAGATTTCTACACACTCAGTGACTCTAAAGGGAAAGTGCTTGCAAGGAAAAAACACATAATGCAAAGAGGTATGCAGGATTTCAAAAAGTTTCAAGTGGAAGGTGTTGACACAAGATTTTATATCACCAGGCATTTTTTATGGATTTAGCAGGCCAGGTTCTTGATGCTTTTTGACCTTACCTGCATGCAACACTAGTCATATGCAGGAAGGTACCCACAAACACTACAAAATTAAATGCTTAGACATGCAGTGTGCACACATCCATTCAAACAACCTCTCATACTATTAAAATAGATAAACTGTGAATAAAAAAGAATTATTACACCTAAAAGTGGGCTATTGTAGCAGAACTGGGCTGCCAAACATGAACAACATATGAGCAAATACAGATTTGGAGCATATCACAGACAGGATTATAGAAGAGATCATAAAAACAGACATCACACAAAAACAATTCATTTCTTCTTTTATAAAACAGACACTTACTAAATAATATACTAAATGTACACATACCTGGCCCATAACTACCTCCTCCACCACCATATGATCTTCCATAACCACTACCACCACTGCCATAACCACTACCACCACTGCCATAACCACCTCCTGATCCTGCAAATTCAACAATAATGAAAAACAGTTTGGACTTTGCTTTGCTTAACTTAATGGCCTACAAAATTCTTCCATATACAGGCTGGGAAAAATGCTCAATGTGGCAACCAGACAACGAACATAAACCAAGTATGCTTACATTTCAAAGTAATCCAAACTTTAACTCATTGTTTCACTTACCTTGGCAGCAGTCTCAAGTTTTGAAAGTGTTTCTACACCCAAAAATATATTTTGATGAAACTCTAAAAAGGACCCTATTAAGCCACACCTTTGCTTTTGTTTACATGTGGGAGTCTGGTTATTATGCTTTGTTTGCTGCATTTTGAACGAGGAAAACACTGTGAATCCACTAAAGATAAGTTAACATACTACAGGAACACAACTCAGAGTAATGCATAAGACTTTTCTTCAGTATCAGTGCCCCAAGCTACAATCATTTTGGTTGCCATGGCGAGTGGAATAAATATTTGGCGACTAAAATTCTGGCGAAAGTCGCTAATTGGCGACCAACAGGTCAAGAGAGAAACATACTTAAAATTTAATCAATAGCACAACTGGCGGCAACACTTGTCATTCTCTTTCCCCTCTTGTCATACTTGGCATACTAAATGCATTATCTTGAAGTAGCAAAGTAAAGTGCTGAAAATGTGGGGTTCGGCACATTATGCCTTCGTGTAATATTTCATGAAGTGTTTTCCCTTTCAGGTTCTTTTTTGGCAACTGAATTTTGTAATGGTGACCATTTTACATTTGAAGGTTGCCAAAAGGCAACTTTTTGAAAAACTGAGCTTTGAGTGCTTTGTATACAATATCAATAATTTTGAATGCAATGAAAATGGCTAAGGCTACATAGGGTCGCTTAATTTTGTAGATTTCTTCAGTTTTCCTCCTTTTTCGCTGCTGACAAAGTGGAAACAATCCAAGTGGTTATGAGCCACTCAACTTGGATCGCCTGTTAACAGTGACAATTTTGGTGCCACTGCCTTTAGGTTTTAATCAGTAGGTTAAGTTTAAGTTCAAACCCACTGGCAAAAACATCATGGTAAGAGAACACATGTGGAGAACTGCATTGAAAACATTCATGAATTTGATAGTCATCCTTCTCTAAGCCAACTATAAAGAAATAATGGCTTGTTGTCCGATCCGCAGAGCAAGTATAATCTGATTCTCATTTTCATTCTTAGTTTGTTCTTTGTTTTTCTAGGTGATATCCGTGATTTGTTTTCTTTCTTTGTTACCTTATGAGAGAGAAAAAATTATCCAGCAGAGTCATAACACAACAAGAACAACAGCACCTTGTCTGCTCAGCAAATTTTAGCTCTGTTGGCAGGGTTAGTGCTTGGATGGGTGACCAAATATGAATACCCAGTATTGTAAACACTTCCTTTTCCTTCCCTTTTTAAGACGATATGAGTGACTGCTGAAGTCGCTGTCTTCCCTTGTAAAATAGGTACCGCGATCTTGCTGAGATCCTGCCAAGATTCCCAGTGCTCACCGGGATCCAGGCGAAATCCTTCCCGGGAAAAATTCCCCGCTGTGTTATCTCTGCAAGAATCCCACCGAAAAATCTGTACTCGCCGGGATCCCGCCAAGAAAAAAAATCCTCTCCAGGATCCCGGCGAGAATCCTACCGGGAAGCAAAATCTTGAAAGCAGTTGCGGCGAAAACTTAATTCTCACGGAGTAAAAATTCTTCCATAAAAATGCCCCCGAGAAGTTGTACATTCCCATTGCTGAAACGCAAATCCTGGCGAGGGTGCATTCAACCTGATCTTGAGATTTGACTCTGAAAGCTAGTGCCGCTCAAAAACTATCGTGAGCCAATTCTAGTTAAAGTTCTAATAATTATTACGATTCAATCTTATGGTTCCGCATGCCGAAAACAAGCAGTGAAGACGAAATCCTAATAAGTGTGTTTTATCTAGCATGCCAACCGCATCTGGACAAACATTATTAAGTGGCAATGACTAGTCACATGCTCTGAAACATGCTAGTTTATAAAGGAAAGATAAGATGTTTGTTGGCTTTTGTATGTAGCTGCTTTGTTTTGAGATTTTTTACATGATTTCACTTTTAAACTTGGAAGTCCATACATAGGATTACCTCTCTGCTCTCAGAATTCCAGTGACCATCACTCAGCGATTATCTTCCAATGGTGAATCCGAGAATTGTCTTCAATAACAATACTCACTTGGCTTTGAAAGGCCTTAAAAATTTTCTTTGTGACAGCATTCGGCAAATCTCTTTGGTGAAGATCTTCCCGCAGGCCACACAAATAACAAACTTGCTGCGGGAATCTTCCCGCCAAGGTCGTTAACCCGGCAATACGATTGGCTGATTAAAACCACATGGGACAACACGCCATCCCACGAGTTGGGGAGAAAACATTTGGTAATCTTTAAGTACTTCTTCGAGTGCTGCTAAAAAATCCATCTCACAAGTGCTGAAAAATTGTTTGTTTCCCTGGTTTGTTTACTTCGAAGCTTCAGCAAGGACCTTTCTGCAGGGAAAGGTATTTTGTTGAAGTTGTTGTAAATTGTGAGCGTCGAACCATGGAGTTGGTTCAGTTGATTGTGGGAGGAATTTCACTAGCCTCGATGGAACTGTGTGCATATATGCTGAACAATTTTAACAGACTCCAAGATCCGAACTTCAGATGAAGATAAAATTTTTTAATCAAAGCCATTCACTCTGGGGTGAAGTTGGTGATGAATATGGGACTAAGCTTTGACTTGACGAAGCTTGTGAAATGTCATTGATGAAAACTGCGGACACTAATTTGCTTCTTCACGGCTTCAATTGATTAAGTTTGGTAGATCATGTGTTATCTTCTTCGCTTGATTAAAAGGTTAGTTTCTCTTTCGTTGTTATTCCAGTAATGATTCTTTAACTAAAAATTTATTACATACAGATGTCAAAAAGTGTTGAGTACAAGAATATTCACATTCGCATTTCTTTCCGCGTTAAGCGTCTCATGGCAATTTGTGTACACGAGCTTAGGTGTTCTACCTTTTTGCGAACTAAACAGCTGTGGATCAATTTTCTGTTGGCTAATTAAATTAAATTGTGTTGTTTTGAGAAGAGTCATTTATCAGTTTGTTTTTCTCGCTGTCCAGTTGTTTTTAAACTTTGAACTTTGCACCATGAATTTTACCAGAATTTCTTGACCTTAATTTGTTGCCACCATTTGTTGATGTCACTGACATTTTTAAAACATATTTATTAAAGTGCTACTAAAGTAACCGCTGCACGGCTATGTGTTCATTTTTATTTAAATAGGCTATCTAAAAGATAGCAATGTTGCAGAACATTCTGTTGATAGTGACATATTATATACGCAGTGACTCATCTATAGCAGCGCGTTGCCAGGGCTCGAAATTGCATCGCATTTGCGACTTAATTTTTCTTTTTGCGACTAGAAAAAAGAGAGTAGTCGCAAATTTGCGACTAGGTTTTGCCTTGTCTGATACGAAATAAAAGAGCTAGCAGTTGAGTTTTTGCTTAAATAACTTTAGAAATGAAAAGATTCAATGAATTTGCGACTTACAATTTTGTTACAATCTGAAGGTTTATCGTAATTTACCTGGCATACATGCACCCAATGATTTTCCTTTGATAGCCCACCATTTTCAGCGGTTTCTTTACAAATGTATATCGCAGGCTCATTATGTTTCGCTTTGCCGTTTTGGCGGATTGCCATGACGCGCGAGTCATGGCACGCATTTGTATTGAATGGTTCAGTCATTCAGGGTTCTTTGAATAACCACTGTAGCAGCACCCCTGAAACTTAAGGTGTAAAGTTTGTATATAAAAAAATGAATTCATTACTTGTTTTGTCATCGGTGGAAAACCTTCGAGTGTGGAACTACAAATGTAGGTAAGCTAATATTTCTGTCCAGTACATGTGTTAGTTTATTTTGCAGAGATTGGATGCATTTACATGTAAGAACTGCAGTTTCCAGCGGTAATATCTGTTCATGATTTGTATCTATCGCTTTGACTAAAACAACAGGCACTTGTGTGCCTTAATTTTCAGAAAGGGACACAGGTTCAACTTGATCGTTTAGATGGACTAGTAGTGCTGTCTAAGACAAAATGTTCTGTACTATTAAATCTCTAAATGACATGGAAGCTGTAGAAACAATGGAAATTAAAGCGCTACACGTTTTAAAGTCTATTTTTAATCACTTATTTATTAATTAAATGACCTCAATAATAATTTTGCGACTAAAATTTTCAAAGTTGCGACCAAATTTTCGTAACTAGTCGCAAATTGCGACCAGACACTTTTTTTAATTTCGAGCCCTGGTTGCAAGGCTTATGTATTAACATTTATTTCTCAAAGTAGTGTCAAATCGTGAGGAATATGTCCTTGGATACATCAACTTCATGTATTATGTCACATCGATGGTGAAGTGCAGCAATTAATTAGGGATCATGAGTGACAAAAAGCACATAGTGATCTACAAATATGTCTGGACTTAAAACGGTACACATCACTGAAGCTCCCGTAAAAATCGAAAAATGTGGAAATTGTAGGAGCAGAAATAACTAATAAATTCTGTACTAGTACACATGAAATGTCTCCACAATGTTGACAGACCTTGCTGAAGACAAGTCTGTCGCAATGTGTCAAATGCTCAAGCTTTAGCCTAAGTCCATGTTTAGATGTAAAGGAATAGATCGCAACATATATGAAATTAGCATGTTGTACGGTTTCAGTTTGTTTAAATTATTCTACAAGCTTCCGTAACGACGATTTCTCTTCAAGGACTGGCAAGACTGCAGGTAACCATTGCGGGTCAGAAATGGGAGCGATTGCAGAATACCTATCCCAACCAGTCGTCTTCGACTCTACTGCTACCGTGGTCCGCAGTCCGTTAGCAAGGTTATTTATGTGCTAAGTGTTTAACTGAAGTGCTAACCACGGTCTGCAGTCCCGCAGTCGATGAATAAGTATTAAACTGAGTGTTAAACTGAAGTGCTACTGCAGTCCACAGCCCTGCAGTCGATGAATAAGTATTAATCTAAGTGTTAAACTGAAGTGCTACCGCGGTCCGCAGTCAATGAATAAATATGTAACTAAGAGTTAAACTTAAGTGCTACCGCAGTCCACAGTGGATGAACGAACGAGGTATATTCGTGGTTTTTATACACAGTTTATTATGTAAATTATGTCGACTGTGGGACTGCGGTAGCAGCATTTAAGAATTCCAAAAAGTGGGCTGGGTATTCTGCAATCTAGCCCAACCCAGAAATGACATACTAAGTTTAAAACTAAGACGTCACAATTAATGGTCTGAATTTACAAACTTTCACATATTGCATTAACAACAAACGCAAGAGTTATGAAAGTCAAGCATGATCTCCTTCACATCTTTTTACAGGCAAATCAGAGCAAAACATAACCACCATTGCTGGCATGACATCTTCGCAAAGTCTGTGACGCAGCAGTGCATTCTGGTAAAAAGTGGTGCAGTACACTCTGATTAAATGTAATGCATTCTGGTAAAAAGTGGTGAATTCTAGAATTCGTACTCCCTTTTACATATTCTTCTTAAATCTTAGCTTAAGTTTAACTTACTTTTGTTGGTATTTTAACTAATCTCAAGCACGTAAATATTGTATTCGTGGCAGCAAGTCTAAAATTTTGCCATCTTACCAAGAATTTCGCTTTCCATCGACAATCTTGGCGAGATTCCCGGCAAGATTGCACCAAGATTTTTGCCACCGTGAATCTGCTTCTCGGCAAGAATCTTGCCAAGATTCGCGGTAGGATTCCAGTGAGACTTTGGCCGCCAGGATTATTGCTTCCTGGCGAGAATTCCGCCGAGATTTTTGCTTCTCGGCGAGAATCTTGGCGAGACTCGCGGCAGGATCCAGGCAAGATTTTGGCCGCTGGATTTTTGGCTTGCCGGCAAGAATCTTGGCGAGATCCCAGCTAGATTCCCGCCAGGAAGAAAAATCCTGGTGGCCAAAATCTCGCCAGGATCCCGGTGAGATTCCCGCCGAGATCGCGGCAGGATTCCACCAAGATCCCGGTCCTTATTTTACAAGGGTTGTGTAATGTCTTGTCTATTTGTCTACTATTTTGTTCAATTCATTCTGCCATGTCTGTATTTATGTTTGAAACATTTATTTACAGCACAGTGCGCATGGGATCCTTTCTTGAATAGTGGTAGTAATCAAACCTATTCCATTTAAGTGGTATCTTTTAGGGTCTAATGAAGCTCAAGTAACGCCAACATCAGCCTTTTTTAGGAGTCAAATTCAAATTTTCAAGCCCTGGGATTTCATGGTAATGAAAAACTGTTTGTCACGGACACCTTCAGCCTTGCCAATCAAACATGAAAAAGTTTTTCCCTGTTCTAATTCCTCTGTAAGCACTCCAAATATATATGAGAGTAAAAGGTTGTTTCACAGCAGCCATCCGCCATGTTGTATCAATCCCAAAGTAAATCGCATGGTGTGCGTAATGCAGTCTGCCCGATAGGCCAAAAAAGGAGTGAAATCTTCCCACCAACTTGAAAAATATTTAGCTAAAAAATGACACATGTGTATTACTTACCTCCACCATATCTTCCACCACTATATGAGCCTCCTCCATATCCACCTCCTCGTCTGCCACCCTCGTAACCTCCTCGTCTGCCACCCTCGTAACCTCCTCGTCTGCCACCTCCACCACCACCACCTCGAGCTTTGGCTTTTGATATTACAATATTCCGTCCATCTAAGTCCTTTAAAACCAAAAATGTTTTAATGAACTTGGATTTGTGGTGAACTGATAGCAGAATATTCACTATTTGTAGCAATTTGCTTGCTATCTTCTGAATTCATTTGTGTTATCTAAAAATTTACATTGCCACTATTACATAAATCTTAAAATTAATGACTGTTCTTACTGAAGATGTTTACAATCAACATATTTTTGCGCTTGTTTTGCAACCAACTGTAACATCTTTCCTTATTGCAAAGGTCGATGGGGTCAGTAGAATAATTCAAACTAGAATCTAATTGAATAGAAAGAGAATAAAATTTTTGATGACAATCATTTTCCTGTTGATTTTCCAGTGATACTGTATTCTAAAAGCAATCAACTTCATGATAGCTCACAAGACTTTTTTTACCTGATTCAGTTTGATAGTTTTCAAGTGATAGCAATTGTTGATTTATATTTAATTTCACTAACAGACTTTTAGGCAGTATTTGAAAAAGGGTTTCAGGATGTAATTTTGATTGAATACAAGGGCCATATAAAGCAACTAATTACCATTTCACCATTGTAATTGAGTGCCTTGTCGACATCACCTGCAGACTTCAAAGTTACAAAACCAAAGCCTCTTGAATCTCCAGTGTCTCGGTCTTTTATAACTTTTACTGTACAAGGGAAAGAAAGGTGTTAGAGAGCACACACAGCTAAAGCTGTGTGTACATGACAAAAATAGGAAACATGCTAAACACTGGGTAAGAACTAATTTATTTAAAGTATTTGTAATGTATGCATTAGATTTGGCACAAAATAGTTTGGCATATAAAACAAACTCGATTTTTGGCCGTTCTATTCTACAAACCTGGCCAAATAGAAAAGTAGGTTCAACCTAATTGATTTTTATGTCAAACTTTACATGTGCTGAATCTAATTATTAGGTCCGGCCCATGTAAAGTTCAATGTTTGACCTGGGCCTAACCCTAACAATAGCTACAAAACAAATAAAACCTTCAGAGGTTTATATGCACCAAGGTAAACCAAAAGACACAGTAATATTGTATAACATAAAACCGTGTCTGTAAACGGGGCCTGAATTTTCACGTTTTTTCACGTTCTTGCAAGTAGTGTGAACTTATGCCAATTCCAGGTGAGAATATTTTTGGCACAAAGCACAAACTTAACATGCAAAGACTGAATGCTTGTGTGGAGGAATTACGGTTGTTTTGCCCCAACTGTTTGACTTTTTTGCCATGCGAGTGCAACAACACTTCTGATCTACGCATGTAATCAAACAGGTTTAAATGGCGTTTGATACTCTACAGGTTAAAGCCATGGAAGGTTTACATTTAAAGTCGCAGGGACTAGTCGCATCGTGTGAACTGACCATTTTTGCTACAAAATCTAGACACTGGAACCAAAATTTGGTCCCTGCGACTAGATTTTGAAGCAAAAACGGCCAGTTCACACAATGCGACTAGTCCCATCGTGTGTACCGACCTTTAAATCAGTTAAATATTTGTGTACGAGGATTTATCGATCGATTTTGGCAGAACAAATTCCTCCAGAATCGAGATATGGTGTGCAAACTAGGTTAAGGGCTCTTTTGTTTCATAGGACTTCTTGTACTTGAGTCGAAGTGATTTCTTTTCGAGCTTTTTCGCAATCAAAGGTTGTAATTTAACAAATCTTCCTTGAAACGGCGGCAAGCTTGTGTTTCCTGAAAATCTTGTCTGCTCGACTTGAAATCTAGAAACTTTGGACATTTAATGCCACGCAATCGTGGCCAGGTATTCTGAAGTTTAGCTACGCTCTCATAATATATGAAATAAACATAATTTGTTGTTAGTCCTTTAATGGCCGAATTTATACTACAGACAAATTATCTGACGCCCCATCCCTTAGGCTTCTGAAACCATGTTTTTGGGTGTCCTGGTAGACGGCAATCTGAGCTGGAAATCCCACATCTCTATTACCTAGTAATTCACCTAAATTCATAGGTGTTATACATAAATCTAGGTTTTTTCTCTCAACTGATTCCCTTCAAACTTTGTACAATTAAATGAAACTTCCATAATTATAATATTGTAATCTAGCTTGGGGGCACCTATAAAATGAACCTTCAAAGAATTTAATCTTGCAGAAACAAGGGCTAAGAATAGTAAACAACTCTACCTACGATGCAAATACTGGCCCCATCTTGAAGAGAATGCGAGTCGTTTTGATCGAAGACAAGAGTCAGTTTGATTGAAGATTATAACTATTGCTCAAGCGTATTGAACTTACTATTTATCAAATCTGTTTGAATATATTTTCTGATACAGTTAACTTCAGCTTGGCCTTCTAGCTTAAAGCAATATGGTTGCCAGCCGGCTCTTTTCATATTTGATAAAGGCCTAGGCGCAAGGGTAGACTCCAGCCTCCTTCTAAGCTTGCAGTGCAGTCGTTGAAGTACTCACCTAAAGCGTGTTTTCCAAGCTTCAATTTGCTTTTCATTTGATCAAAACATGGCCAAATTTTGCCTGGAAACGATTTTTTTCTCCTTCTGGGTGAAATCATTCTCGTTCTGGATGAAAATTGCTATATACACACCAACAGGGTCGTCTCCTAGCGATTTTACTCCGCACATCACAAGCAAAAGAAATTTTAAACTCTTAAAACCTGGGTTTCAAGGATTCTTTCGGTGTACGTTTCCGTTCGAAAAAAGTTAAAGTCAATAGCAAAGAGCTCATTGAGCATCAAGTTATTTTGTTTCCGATCACGAACGCCGACAATGAAAGACCGACAACAAAAGAGATCATCAATTGAAAACTGCGGCCAAAGTTCCGTGTCGTGCACGTTTCATCCCACAATCAATCCACAACACAAGAACTTTTATTATTTTTATTTAAACGCTTCAAAAACTGCAGTTTTTATCATCATTTACTTTGATTGAACTGACCTTTTGCTTCGATCGGATTTCCTTCAAGAAACTTTAGCTTCTAAAATTTCACGATATTCATTTGTTTCAATAAATATAGCCCACACTGTTTCGCCCAAAAGGAAATTTGTCCATCTTGCAAAAAAATCTCACCGTTTCACTTGTCCATACAATCTGAAAAGAAAACTTAAGTTAATGCGTCAAGGTGTAGGCCCAGAACAAATGAAAGGCTGGGGGCAAGAACATCCCCTAGATTTTTTGCTAAAATCGAACGTGGCCAAAACCGCTCCAAACTTTGCATGCTGACTTGTTTATACCTGTAGAGAACTGCCTTGCACTTATTTCCCTTGTTTCTGTTGCGTATTCCAGAAATAAAGTATGCAAAAACACTTGCATGTCACAGTCCGCATATTTTGGAACTGCTTTGTTACACAATACTATTAACGTTGTTTTTGTTTTAAGTTTTTTCAAATGCTGACTTGAACTCCTAGGGTTAAGAGTTCCCAGTTTTATTAGAGGGTTAGGGTTAGGGTTACCGCTCGAAACTAGCGTTAGCCTTGAAGGTTAGGTTTACGGAACAAGGTTAGGGGCTAGCATTTGGGGTCAGGGTTACGGGTCCAGGTTAGAGTTAACGTTCAGTGTTTTGGTTATTGCTTAGGGCTAGCGTTTGGGGTCAGGGTTACGGGTCGAGGTAAGAGTTAACATTCAGTGTTTTTGTTATTGCTTAGGGTTAGAGATAGCGCTCAGGGTTAGGTTTATTGCTTAGGGTTAGCACTAGCCCTTAGTGTTAGCGCTAGCGCTTTGGATTAAGTTAGAGTTAAGGTCAGGACACGCTAGGGTTAGCGTAGTGTTTGGCCAGGGAAAACAATCTCGACTTTTGAAATCTATTGCATGAATCGATACCTAAATCAAGTCAATGAGTAGTGCCCAGAGAGAGAGAGGTTGAAAGTTTTTGCAAATCGGCTACGTTAGTGATCGCTTTAAATGGTTCTACGAGAAATTAATAATTTGGGGGTACAAAACTGCTTGTTCCGTGAAATGATTAGTTCTGACAACACAGAAAGAGGAAGCCTTAAGCTAACACGCTGCTCATGCCGAAAAAGAGCCATGAAACGGAAAATTTATCAGCAAAAGAACGCTGAAATACAAAGCAAAACTTACATTTGAGCTGAAGTTTTCTTCTTCCTAACCTGCGATCAGGCGTTCTTTGTCTTTTTTCTTCGCGGCGGGCTTGATCCTATCACAATTCAAAGTAATCATCTGCTTGGAAATCCCCCATACACACTCACGGAACGCTTACTTGCCAATTTAACCGACCTGCGTTCTTTTTTGGTCCGTAGAAACGGCTTTGAATCTGTTTAAATTAACTTTTCACCTAACACAGGTCAAATTCAAGGACTTTGCTGCCTGGTCGCCTTTCTCACCAGTTCCCAACCGTGTTTGAGTCACGTTTTATGTCACACACACACACACACACACACACACACAATAGTCACGGCTCTTGTTTTATGTATGAAAGATTATTATGGGATATCCCAGAAATTTTGCCAGCAAAGGATGCTAGATGGCTGATTTCAAGAAAGCAGTTCTACTTTCCAAAACTGACACACGCCGAAGTTTAGCAAATGAGCCCTAAGTCCACGACAAATGCTCTGCTTTGGAAGAAGAAGCGTTTCTAGACTCTACCGCCTGGCTCACTTGCTCCTCGATCAATGGCTAAGTTAAGCCATAATCTTGGAACAAAAATCGAGGCATGCTGGTGACTAATCGAGGGTCAAAGGCTTAATGATGCCAAATCTCCTACCAGGCGGGCACAAATATTCCTCAAACAAGCGTTGAATATCGGGGGAAATAACGAGCAAACTATGCTTAATGAACAGGTAAGCTCTGAATTTGTGGTAAATTACTGCTTTGCGCGCCAAAAGCATACGTCACAATTCCAGCTAAAAACATATCAATACCAGATCCTAGCGAGTAAAAACGGCAATTCAATTACAATAGATAGGTTGGTTTTTGAAAGAAGTCGAGAAACAGAACGAAAAAAAATTGATTGACCTCGTATTGACTTGAACCAGCATCACGACAAAACAAATTTGAATCAGCTTCGTTCAGCGCTTATCCACTTGAGCCAACAAAACAACAGTGAGAAATAAGTGATACTTTAGCCAAACAAAAGGTTTCTTTTGTTTTTCGTTTAACAATAGATGCCGCTTGGAAAACCGAGTCAGTTTTGCTATGTTATTTCTAGACAACGAAGACAGACCCTGCGAAACAAACTTCAGAGGAATGTTTCTCAGGTAAAACGAAGCCCACATGCCAAAATTCAGCTTCTTTTGAGCACTTTGAAAATGGGCAAAAAATCTAGGGGACGTCCTTGCCGACAGCCTTTCAAATGTTGTGTAATGCCGTAAAAACGTGACTTGTCCTTAGACCATGTTGAAACTAACAAGTTGTCACTTTCACTGACAACTGAGCGAAAAGAGATGTTTAACAATGTTTATCGAAAAAGAATGACTATGATTTAGTTTTTATCTGCACCACTTGGTTTTTCGAGAAGGTTCCGTTCGTTTTGTGTTGAAGGAAATTAACAGAATCCGTGGAATTAACATATTATCACAGCTTCTCATCGTGGCTGCCCATCGTTGCAAAATTGTAGACACAAGTTCCGTACGGCAAATTACGAATACGGATTCGCGAATACTAAAAAACAAATTGGGCGAAACGCTTCATGGGCGAAACCCGCGGCTACCGTTTCAATTAGGTTTTTTTGTTTCATTTCAGAACTTTACACTCCCTTCCAAGTTCAATAACCTTTTCTTTATAAACAGACAAATCCATAATTATAACACTAGGAATTCCCACTCTTTTCGCCTGCCACTGTGTAGAATAATCTATGTTTGCATTGAGTCTCAGACTAGACGTTAGCGAATCGTCTCAGCACGTTAGCGAACTGACTCGTTAGCGAAACGACCGGCTACCCAAACAGCTGTAGCCGGTCGTTTCGCCAACGAGTCAGTTCGCTAACGTACTGAGACGATTCGCTGACGTCTAGTCTGAGACTCAATGCATATATAGATTATTCTTCGTTCTTTTATCCACTGCCAAGCTAACTATTTTTAAAGAGATTTGATAAACAGTAAGTTCAATACACTTAAGAAACCTGACAACGCTAGCGAATTGACTGAACACATTAGCGAATCGTCTCAGTACGTTAGCGAAACGACCGACAAAGCACCAGACTGTTTTTAAATACTCTCTCGTTCGGTCATTCCATATGAAGATCACGCTGAAGCGAACACTAAAATACCCTTGACCAGAAAAGATCGAAACACTTCTCACTCCTTCTGAAGAAATAGCGTATAGCAAAATACATGATGAAGAGTAAGTTATTAAACTTTCAGTAAAAATGTCAGTGTCCTAGAATGGTGATTAATGCAGAATATAGCCGTTCTTATTTCAAAACACCAATCGAACGATTTAAGACAGTTAAGCCAACGATTCAACGAGCTCTCCCTTTTTAAGAAGGACACAACTTCTTGAATAGAAAAAACCTCGAAGTGAGCTCAAATTTTATTAAGCTTACTAGCTGAAGTCCCCATAAACTTCATATAATCTCTGGTGCTTGCAAACGATTGTCCTCGCAAAATCACTTACCGTCATCAACTTCTAAGTCAATCGTTTTTTCGAAGAAATGTCTGAGAGAAGATTCATTTGTGTTGTACGATAAAGAACCGACGTGGACCTTGAATTCCTCGTCCATGACCAACGATATTCGATCAAGCACTCACCTCGTGGTTTCGATCTTCCAGCGACGTTGAACGACTCGAACCAGAAACACCGGTCAAACCGGTTTAGATTTCACAAGCTACTAGAGGGGGTATTTGAGGGGTTAGCGTACTCAACCTCGTTCCCAGGGTCTACTCCGCTTGAAAGCGGAGTAGATCCTGGGAACGAGGTTGTAGCAGACTTTGGTGGAAATAGAGCCCATTCAGGTTATTAGGTTTCGCGGAACCAGTGACAGCCGGAAATACGTCTGCTTGATCAAACTGGAATTGCCCATGTGGACTACAAGTAGTTCTTTTTCGCTTAGTCCGTCGAGCTTGA
Source organism: Catalaphyllia jardinei (assembly GCA_022496165.2). Taxonomy (NCBI): domain Eukaryota; kingdom Metazoa; phylum Cnidaria; class Anthozoa; order Scleractinia; family Caryophylliidae; genus Catalaphyllia; species Catalaphyllia jardinei. The sequence continues at coordinate 45,763,440 of CM042746.1, forward strand.
CTGTAAATAAAGCGCGAGAAAAAAGAAGCGCCTTCTCGCGCCCGGCCCCATGGATTTCGCGCGGGCTTTTTTTCTTCGCGGTTTTCTTGTACCTTGTTTACCGATGAACTTTTAAATTTCATTATTTGTATTTCTTTCTCACGCAACGGCAAGTGGAAATTCTCAGGTCTGCAGATTTGTTGTATTATTCACTATGATTTTCGTAATATGCCGATGACTTCCGAGCCCGTGTATAAAAAAGACTCTAAGCCTGGTTTTCTGAAGACACCCAAGAAAAATTAATTTCCGAAGCGAAGTTTTGATGGCTTAGGCAGTAGCGTATTTTCAGTGTATTTTATGCGCGCTCTAGGTTGCGGGCTCAAGATGAAGTTCAAGGCTATTCCACATTTATCCAAAGTTTCTGGATTTCAAGTCGAGCAGACAAGATTTTCAGGAAACACGAGCTTGCCGCTGTTCCAAGGAAGATTTGTTAATCGAGAAAAAGCTCGAAAAGAAATCACTTCGACTCAAGTACAAGAAGTCCTATGAAACAAAAGAGCCCGCAACCTAGTTTGCACGCCATATCTCGATTTTGGAGGAATTTGTTCTGCCAAAACCGATCGATAAATCCTCGTACACCAATCAGAATCCATTTCCACTCGAACAAGATATTTTAAAAGATGGCTGCCGAGACAGCTAGCGTGCGAGATCTTCAAAGCCAAAGTTCTGCATCATTGAAGTGTTAATGTGCATTTAAAAGATAGAAAATGGAAAGAAACAGTCTTAAGGACATTCAGTTCTCGCTATGATGTCAAAAGAAGAGCAGCCACCGATGAAAGCTACGATTCGATGCGAACCGACAGTGAACCGAAGTTTTGTTGATTACGTGACGCGCGTTGCCTAAGCACGTGATCAAAATCTGCCCCGATCATTTCTTTCCAGGATAAAAATAGCCGCGTTGGGAACGAATTTCTTAATTTAAGCGGATTTCTGCACGCATTCTTCAGTTTCTTTGTACAAAACTTAACTCAACAACGATACATTAACTGAAACTGTAGAAATTGTAAGCGAAAACTGAGAAGTCGCATGTTTCTACCGCGAAAATGAAGCCAGCACTTTTGATGCTAAAATCCAGGTAAATCTCGGTTTTCGGAGAAATATGCAAGTTGGCCGCCGCCGCGCGAAATGAAAAGTGTTATATAATAAAAATGAAATGACAAAGGAAGTTTTCCCTCGAATGAAACTACTTTTCTTTCAGCCAAATGAAAAAATATGCTCTCGCCGGCTTTTCAAAATTCAACACTGTGCCTGCATGTGTCAAAACTGAAGTGGGAGGGCAATTTGTTGTTAATTGTCAAACTGTTCTAGCCCGCACTTCCTAACCCTTGGTTATTTCTATTTAGTAATAGTAATTGGACCGAGTGGAGAGCAATTCAGGAGTGTAATCGCGCCAGTAATTTCAAAATCGGTCAAGCGCGAAGCTCGAGGCCGATTTGAAATTATGTGCACTTTTGGGTTGATAACGTGATTTGGCCACCGTAAAGAGATTCGGGAGCTGACGTTTCAAGCGTTAGCTCGAAATGTCAGCAATTGAATTGAATTAGCCCTTCGTCGGAGCGATTGCTTCGACGAAAGGCTATGCTCGAAAAGTCAGCTTCCGAATCTTTTTACGGTGGCCAAATCACGTTATCATTTTCCCTAAATTGTACGACACGACGTCCAATTATTAATTAATCGTATCCATAACAAATTTCGGAATAAAAATGTCTTTTGAGAATTTCTTTTGAGCGAAAACGTCAGTGGCGCTTTTAGTAAGTTTTGAAAGCTATCCAATTACAGGTATCCAATCACAAAAGTTCAAATCAGACACCTTTGGACGCGCACATGATCACGCGCCGATTACGTGGCAATTATGCGCCCGGAGAACCAATCACGATCGAGAAATTTGTTATAGATAAGATTAATGCTATTATTATACATTGTACTCACTATCAGCATTCTGATTGGCCAAGAGCCCCCTCCTTATTTTGAGAATTCACGTGATTTTGTGGGCAAGCATGATTAGGGTATAATCTGCTATCCAATTATATGTGCAGATTATACCTAGCGCAGTGCGCATGCGTAATACATCTTTGGCTTAACAGCGTGAGCACATGAATGGAAGCACAAGTAAAATCTACTGGCATTTCACACATATTTTCCATAAGACAATGTATAATAAAGCAATAATTGAATTCGGTTTTTGTGATATCAGGAATAATCAAGGTCTCGGCAAGTGTAATCAGCCTCGGCCTCCGGCCTCGGCTGATTACACTTGCCTCGACCTTGATTATTCCCGATATCACAAAAACCACATCCAATTATTGTTTATAATTGCAACTAATTTACCAAGTCTAAGAAAAATTCTTATTCGGCGGCCATTTCAGCCCAAAAAGAAATGATACACAAATTGCAGTTACAAACATGACAAAACAACGCGTGTTGCAGAAAAAACTTTGATTTATGACTTTTAAAGGCCTGGCTAAACTAGGAAACATTGTGGTGGAAACATTGTCGTGGAGGAAAATGTTTCCCAGTTTAGCCGCGTGGGAAACATATGTTGCGGAAGCAAATAGTGCGGCTCAGAAACAAGAAATGTTTTTGCCTGGAGTAAAAAACATCAGGCAATCAAAAACATTTTTGCTTCCCGGACACAAATTTTGCGTCCGAAACATGTTTCCCAGTTTAGCCATCGTGAAAACAATGTTGATTAGTTTCCAATGCTGCTCATTAAAAACGTTTCCCAGCAACGGCAAGCAAACAAAAATGGCTGACGGTGAAGTTGAAATAGAAGAGAAGGGAAAGAAGGAAAGAAATTGGAAGGACGAGGAAAGAGAGTTACTCATTGCTTTGTATGACTTATGACTATTGCGGGATGTACCTAATGAAGACTGCATGAACAGGGCCAAAATATGGTATCACAAGGTCAAAATGTATGGGGGAACAAGCCCTGTAACAAAATAAGAAGTCTCCCCAGACTTCTTCGAAAGTCGGTTTATTATAATGCGCATGGGTGGCCCTCTGTTTTCCGAAACAATGTTTTCTCGTTTAGCCACCGGGGCAGCAAAGCATTTTGTTTGTTTCGAGCTAATTTAGCCACCCCGGGAAACATAACAGGAAACAATGCTTCCGCAACAATGTTTCCTAGTTTAACCAGGCCGTTTCGTATGACAATCAACTGTCACTTCTGAGGATGTATGTTTTGTCATGTTTGCATATCATTTCTAAGAAGAATTGCTATAGGTATTTAGGTGATTATTTCCTTCCCAATTTCGTATAAGGTAAACATTTGGAAGGACTTCAAAGATGGTCAAAGTGTACAACCTTCAGTTTCTGACTAAAACGGTCTTCAACCCATGCCCGTGGTGTCACCCATCCTTGTGGAGGGAGGATCCGAATAGAGTCCTAAAGTGATGACGTCACAAAAATATTTTCTGAAATTATGAATATGATGTCATATTCTTATAGAAGATCCTAAAAGATGCCCTCATTCCAAAAATAGCTCTGAATTGCAATTCACGATGGAGATATAGGTCATATAGGGGATCAAACTCTGATAGCATCCCATACAAACCCTTCAAAATTTGTTCCGTTCCTTTAGTTTGGAACCGACTCAAAATTAGAGGGATTTATATGGGGCAGTATCAAACTTTCATCCATTATATTTCGGCTGGGAATTACAATTACGAGGTAATTTTTGGCAAGGACCCTTTTTAAGGACGTTCTATTTGAAAATGGTGTCAAATCCCATAATTTCATAAATATAATTTTTTTGTGACGTGACACTAACGGATTTTATTGGCCGTTCCGAAATTCAGCAGAGAACTGGGGCGTTTCAAATTTTAGTTAATCGATAAACTGACACCATCACATAAAAGATCATGTTGAGAATTGGTCATTTAACCAAGTATGATGCTTTTAGGGTGAACGGAGACCAAGTTATGAACCTTAATATACGGTTCAAAAATCCAAGAAAGAAGCTGAGATGAAAATAGCTATGTTTGCCCATTTTAAAGAGTATCACGGAAATCATGAAAAAATAAGAGTTAATGTGATTTTGCGGGACGCTGTCTCAAAATTAGAGACGTTTGTATGGATTTTGAACCATGTTTCAGGGTCCATAACTTGGTCTCTGTTCGCCCTAAAAGCATCATACTTGTTTAATTGACCAATCTCAACATGATCTTTTATGTGGTGGTGTCAGTTTATCGATAAATTGAAATTTTAAACTCGCCCCAGTTCTCTGCTGAATTTCGGAACGGCCAATGGCCGGTGGCAAGACCAGCTCTTGTAAGCGATCACCTCTCCTCAGCAGCCAATTTTCCAAAATACTGAAAGTTTCCAAATCAAATCACTATATTTCGAACCTCTTGTAAGCGACCGCAACCACTCTTAGAGCTAAAAGTTTGGAACTTTCTTTTGTTTTTAAGCTCCCATAAGCGATTACTTGACAGATAATGGAGCGAAAAGTGGATATGGTGTTGTCATAACACCGTTATGATGAAAATAAGTTGTGGGCCAAAAAATATCAAAAAAGCCTTTACAAATACGCTACTGGTGGATTAAAAATAAAGAACGTAACCTTCATATCTGGTTCGTCGATATTTTAGGCAGTCATTAATTGCACCACCGCAAGCGCGGAAGGAGCGCTCGTGCCAGTCCTTCTCCGTATCACACATTGGACCAAAAGCGAACTGCCCGTTTCACCGCTCGACGGGTCGTCCGCTGTGCGACTTGCCTCTCGGTCAAATGGGAAAAGATGGCTCTAGAGACATACAAATCTGGCAAGAATCGCGTTGATGACATACCTGGTTTGGAGGTTTGGAAATGGGGTATCAATTTTTTGCTCAGGTCTAAAATAGAGTATGGAAAAATAGAAGATTTCGATCCGACGCAGGGTGTACATGTCAATGATTCGCGCCTTTTTTCAATCTCTTACCCATTCACTGCTATCCATGTCTCTCACAAGGTACACCAAGGCAATTTGAACACAGGGAAATTCTTTTTGCATAAACACGTTCTTCTAATCCTAAACACCACCAGTTCATATTTTTCTGGAGTTGTGGGTGATTCAAACCTCTTATCCACTCCTGTTCCAGAAGTCTACAACAGTGAATTTTGGAGTAGGAATGGTGTATCAGAAAATGTTTAACGTTGTATTCATGGTCAGGGCACTCATGTCACACGACATGAAAATTAAGTTATTATTACTAAACAACCATTCTATAATTTAATTGTGACTAACAAATGAGATGCTGATCTAAAACATAGCAAGTGAACTCCAAATTCAAATCAGTTTAGACGCCAAGCGCTCTGCCTCTTTCTCTCATGATCCTCTGCACAAAATCAACAAAAAGTTATTTTAAGCAAACAATCGATCTGTTCGAAACTTAGTTTTGCTACCGTTACTGCAAAAACTATCCTGAAACACGAGCTACACAAGGTCCAGGGTCTTGATCACTGTTTTCCTGTTCAGAAAATTAGCTTGATTTCTTTTTAAGGTGGCTGAACACAGTTTTCGCGCGCGCACAAGGATTTCAAAAAACAAACATGCCGTCAATAGAGCGATCATTTTAGTAACTCAATACCCACACTATCTGTGTTACTTTTCTTTGCAGCGCATGCGCAGTTGCTCGGAAAATTGAGACCAATTTCTTTTGCAGAAACTTGCCAATTTCTAATGATCCAGTTGTTAGAATTTCAAGAAATTTGGCAAAAAATAGTTCAGAAACCACGTGAATGATCTATCACAAAAAATCTGAATTTTGATAGAGGGAATATTAATTAATACAGAAAACAATTTACGGCGAATAATAACGAAAATCGCCTATGTCAAAAATTTATTAGAACAGTGTGAACAGAAGGGATTTAATGTCAATTCATAGGGGGCAAATGATAAAAACAATCTAACCACTGGATTTTTTTAAAAATAAGCAAAAATCATTTTTTGACTAGCCCCATTGCCATGGCAACAGCACATACCCTGGCCATAATGCGAGAATAAATACTTCTGAGGTTAACCTTGACTCTTACAAAAAACATACGCCAAAGCATAAAGAGTTTAAAAGCAATGGTAAATTAGGCATAGGCACTTGAAAACTGTGTTCAGCCACCTTAAAATCTTGCGAAGTAAGGTCAGCAGAATGGAGTTCTATGAGTGCTGTAGACTTGTAGAAAGAACTTCAGTCCAAATAAAGCAACTGGTATTTTGCCAGATGTCATTGGCTGAACAAAGTCTCATAGTCTTGGACTATCTGTCATCCATTTTTGCACTTCGTTTTCTCACATTTGTAAGTGGTTCCAATTTACAATCACGGAAATTTACGAAACATAAACGATCATGAGTAGGAGGTGAAACCATGGAAATCTACAAGGCAAACTTTAACAGAAAAACTACAAAACTAAACTTGAGTTTTTACATTGGAAACCCGCGCGAACCTTGCTTGATACTTATGCGCTGGGTTTTTATCACTGGCAATGGACTCAATAAAACATTTTCTTTTAATGTGGTATAATAGGTGAACAAACATAGAAAATAACTCATTTAATACTTATGCTTGGTAAACTAGTCAATAACAAAATAATGAACTGCTGGTCTTTATACAAGGAGCCACTTCTGCATAACACATGGATCAATGGATCTTCAACAAGCCAAACATCAAAAGCTGAGGTTTTCAGAGCACATGGAACAACGTAACTTCAGAGTAACGAGCATCATAAGCTGACATTTATCATTCATCAAGTTTCAGGACGGCACACTGAATTTTATTTCTCTTGCTACTATCACCTCAGCTCATCAATGAATAACAGATTGACAGGAACACAGTTGAATCATGGAGCAGTGCAGATCATTACCAGTCACGGCCTTTTGTGAGAATGGACAAACAGAACAAATCGAATTGTTAGGAAAAATTAACAAACCATATCCTCTCCTTACTGGCACCTCTCTAATATACACATTTTTCTATTACATGTACAAACAATTACCCTGAATGTCGCAAAATGCCCACACATTCTTTATAGGAAAACCTCTCTCAACCCATCATTACAGAGAACCAGTGATGTTACCATCTCTTCTGCATTTTAAGGTAATTTGTGCCGTCATTTAGCTTTCTCCATGTTCCTGTTTTCTTGTTGTACTTTAACCTCAAGGCATACCTGGAGATTTGTTCTGTGGAAAATGCCTGGTTACTAAGCTACAGGCGTTTAACGAATACAAATTCTGCAAGCGTAATGATCTAAAATGCTATAGCAAAACTGTGTAAATGAAGAAATACTTGTCAAAAAAGTACCCTAAGAGGATCAAGCAAATGTCAAAGCTAGCGAAAATGACTTGCGTTCTACTCTGGGTAAGATTTAGAAGTGCTTTTTGTTTCACTGTTGTTCGGTACACTCGGAAGGAGCTATTATCGATTTTGTCAACTGTGTAAATTTGTCTGCAGAATCTTGTTAGTTTTCCACATAATTGACGCATTTTGCTATCGAATATCATTGCACATTTTGTTATTTTTTCTGCACCCTGTCAGATGGCAGATGGCATGCAATGAGGTTCATCATTATAATCATAATATATTTTCCGCCTGGAAGGAGGCGGTCAAACCTACAGGGGCGGCGGATTGTTGAGGCAGCGGCCGGCTGATTTTGATTTTACACAATGCTGATGGGTCTTAAGCAGGAACAAACTGTTGATTACTATTAGGCTTGTCCCTACCTCAGTCTGGAGATGAGCAAATGCACAAACCTGAGTCTATGTGCACTATCATTTACCTCATTAAAAAGCTACTCTGTCAACTAAAGGAGCAAGAGCATCAACACACTATACCTTAATGCCAGTAGTTTTGTCCACCTCCTCCTCCTAATAGTAGCCAGAAGCATCGCCCCCACCTCCATCATAGCCTGCACCTCCATACCTTCCGCCTCCTCCATAACTCCCACCACCTCCTCTATAACCCGCACCACCTCCATAGCCCCCCTGGCTGCGACCAAAACCACGTCCTGTAAATGAAATATATGTGTAAGTTATTAAATCAAAGAACATGCTTAACTACAAACCAGTTAAACCCTGATTATACAGACACCCACAAGTGCTGGTATTGACCAAATGACAGCTTTTAAAGGTGTATGGGGATCACTAATCAGTGACCTTATTTTGAATTTTTCATGTGTCAAAATGCTGCTTTGGTAAACCTTTGCATTACAAAAATGACTACAACTTGTTTATAGAAAAAATTACTGAAAACACACACACATTTCCTATATTTACACTTCAATAAGTTACATGTATTAACAGAAACTAGTTAAAACATCATCAAAAAATATTTTCAGCGAAGCAACAGTATGGTGTGTATCAATACAGTACCTCCACCTCCAAATTGTCCTCCACCAGCGCCATACTCTCTACGGCCACCCCTATTGTAGCCCCCTCCGCCACCTCTACCACCGCCACGTGCATTAGCTTTCGAGACTGTGATTGTCCGACCATCGAGCTCCTAAAAAAGATAACAGACAGCTAATTTAACTTGGGTATCCTTGTCATTCTTGTTCCCAGTTGCCACACTCCCTTTGGACAGCCACTCTCTGGATGGACCCAACACCAGAAGTTCTTGATTCACAGCCTTTGGGTCAAGTCTAAGAATCTGACTGGTGGAGGGAATGGAAAGAAAACACTGTGCTTATTCAGAAAATCAGATCTGGACAGAGGCTGTGAATTTTGCTGGCCAAAAGGAGCATAGCCTGTGAGGGAGGGGGGCGGCGGGCGGGGAGAGGGAAGCAGTGGTAACACTCAACAATTCCCATGCACTTTAATGTTAGCTACAATAACTTTAAGCTTCTATGCCCATACATAGAATCATAGAGTGTAGAGCATAGGTGTTACAGGGTAGAGGGTAAACTCAATACTGAATTTTAAATTAAAGACTATTAAAACACTGTTAAACCGTAATAACACTCAACAATTTCCATGCGCCTTACTATTTACTACAATAAATGTAAGAATCTACATCCATATACAGAATCACAGAGCATAGAGCGTAGATGGTAGTACTATACTGAACTATACTATACTGAATCATTGAAAACGATTAAAACACTGTAAACCACGTAACGACACTGTAATAACAGTTAAATATATCTTTAATATGAGATATATAAGAGTAACACAATGTATGCCACAAATTGAAATCAAATGTGCTGCAAAATAGGTGGGTGACTATAGTAACAATACACAATTATGGTTAAGTCTATAAAGTAGAAGGTAATGTATCTCTTCAACATGTGGGAGGAGAGTGGTGACAAAAGCATAGAGTTGTAGAGTTCTACGAAAATTTGTACGCCAAATCAAGCTTCATAAAACAGGCCGGGTATACTCACATTTTAGAATACTGATGACGTCACATGAAAACCAAGAATTAATGGTGTCATGATCACTCCAAAACGCCATTAGCAAGTTTAACTGCTAATTTTCACTTGCTTGTGTATTAAAAAACCTTTGCTTATAATTACTGTTCAGCAACTTTTTTAGAGTAACAAAAGTGACAACACAGGCAAACAAGTCGCTAATGTGATTGGAGACCAGCACTAGAGACAATAAAATACCAAAATTGTTTTTAATTACGTTTACATTTTAAATCAAGGGGACCCTATCTCAGTGGAAGAGGATAATAAATAACCTAAAATGTAACTTACAAGAATTTTGTTACAGTCAAACCTCTGGCCACAACCACCTCTTCTAGGCGACCCCTCTCCTCATCGACCAGTATTCCAAAATACCAAAAGTTTCCAAGTTAAATCACTGTATCTGGAACCTCTTGTAAGCAACCACCTCTCAGAGCTAAAAGTTTGAAATGTCTTTAGTTTTTAACCTCCTGTAAATGACCACTTGACAGGTAACAGGGCTGGATATTAGCACTCAGCCGCTCGCCCAGGTGACATCTTCAGTATCAGGCAAGCCCAAGTCATCTATCACTCGCCCATTTGGCAAGTACGATTTCCGTCACCAAGAGATTATTTAAACACTGTTTTTTACATTCCATTTTGCCAAGAAAATCCCTTAACATTATTTACCATTTCTAGTTTACAAAGTTTTACTAATTTTAAACTGTCTAATAAATTTGGCACCAGAAGGTTGTAAATTGACAAATATGGCTTCCTCCTAATGATAATCACATAACACACATGTACTTGAACGAAGTGATACTTTTGGTCACTATTGAGCCACAGGTGATCAGGCAAACATGGCGCCCCAGAAACAGCTGAGAAGAACAGACACATTTACTTGCAAACTGCAAGACCTCACGAAGATTCATCAATAAAAAAACTACTTGAAATAGAAGGTTGAACCTCCACAGTGGTTTTTAGGGGTTTAAGGTCTTTAAATTGAATTGGGAGGTGCGATGGCCTCATGGTTAGTGTGCTTAACTCGGAGCGAGCAGCCCAGGCCAGGGACATTGTGTTGTGTTCTTGGGCAAGACACTTTACTCTCACAGTGCCTCTATCCACCCGGGAGTATAAATGGGTACCGGTGAATTTAATGCTGGGGCGGTAACCCTGTGATGGACTAGCATCCCATCCAGGGGGGAGTAGAAATACTCCTAATCGCTTCATGCTACAGAAACCGAGATAAGCTCAGGCATGGTGGGCCACATTGGCTTGTATGCAGACTTTACCTAAATTGAATTTTCATTTAAGTAATAATCCTCCGTCCGCCAAATGCTCAACAACTGTACGTTGTGAACGAATTTTTTTCTAGCACCCTGATCAGTGGATGTTCTCCCGGTAAATTTAATCAAAGTGGCTATGGGCCACTCAACCTGGAAAATGGATCGTTTCTAAACAGTGACAATTTTGATTACACCAACTTCAGGTCAGTTTAATCCGAAGGTGAAGTTAAGGTTAAAGCCTGCCGCATTGGCATTGTTGAGAAATGGTGCAAAAGATTTAATGTATCTGAAATTTCTCCTAAATTTAGTGTCGAAAATTTCGAACATTTGCGAATGTGTACATTTTGTCTAAACCAATTCTCAAACTTTCCGAAGAATTTGAAATTATGCCTTCTTTTTGAATAAATTTGTTTAGTCGTTACAAAACTTTTGTGGCTCAAAATGGTGGATTTGAGCGATTTGGTGGGTTTTGCGATGACTCTTACTACACATTTAATACGAGAAGGAGTCAAGGGCAGTGTTCAACACTAATACTTGCCCACTTGCCCTGGGCAAGTAAAATTATGCGTTGGGCAAGTGTGTAAGCTGCACAGGTTGCCCGTTTGCCCGTTTGGGCAAGTGGTTAAGGATAACACTCGAGCCACTGGTGACAAGAATAAAATCCAACAGCTGCAGGAAAATCACCCGAACCTTTTTTTGAAATTTTAGTTAGGTGAACATACATGTAGAAGGAGAATGAAAAACAAGTACAGTGACGGGTCCTTACACCAATACATCAAGTATTTTGTTTTCTGCCATGTTTTTCTTCATGAGCAAGTATTCATGGGCAAGTTTGTGCTCAGTCCTCTCATGAATTTGCCACGAACTAACCAAACAAACAAAGATGGCGGCCTGATGAGCAACCGTGAGTTTATTTTGTTTTGGTTTTATGCGGAAGTCACTGTAACTGGTCATCCAAGCAACACAACAGTTAAATTCCACAAATGAACCAGGAGACAAGAGAAAAGCTGAATCTCAACCAGAAGTCTTCGCTGGGAAAAGCAAACGAGATTGGGAAAATACCAAACGTCATGGGAGTGCGACTTTCCTTGGCTTGTACATGGTGAAGAAAAGAACACAATGAAGTGCAAAATTTACTGTTCTTTTCCCGAAATTGCTGACAAATCTAGCTCCCTGTTCATTGGAAATGGTAGTATGCCTTTTACCATTCAGGCCCATGCTAAAAAGTAAAACTCACTTCAAGTGTTTTGAGGCAAACTCTGCTCGGGAAAGCCCAGATTCTGCACCTATGAGAGCAGTACTAAGAAATATGAATGCACAAGTCGAAGAAAAACTGCAAAAGCTTTTCAACAGTGCCTATTTTATAAGCAAAGAGAATTTAGCCTTTGCAAAGTTTCCACAACTGTGTAAACTTCAAATGAAGAATGGCATTGACCTTAAAGTGCCACTAGGACGAAAATTGCATCTTTTCTATCGAAGCCATTTTAAAGCATAAGCAAGTAGCCTGCATGAGAAGAAAAATGCTTTTTACTTTTTTCAAATATCTCTTTTTGTTCCAGAGATATTCAAGTTTTTAAAATATGCAAATTAGCCAATTGATGACATCATACACTCAACCAAATTTTGATCAAATATGGTGGAAAAGGATACATCAGCCACTTGGATCAGAAATGTTTGATTTTTTGCAGTATGATTCTACTAAATGTGCTCCACAACTTAAGCTTAACAGTTTTGTTACCATGGCAACATACTGGGTTCCAGACCTCCCCAATATTAAAGGCATTTCTGGCCACCTTTGGCATCCCATTTTCATAATTATTTGCACATGTTGCCTTATACACATGATCCAACATGCATATAAATATGTTAGCTTCAGTTTGTGACCTTGTTAAGGTTTTTTCGGGCCAAAAATCACTTACATATATGGCTGACCTGGCTGTTGACTGTGGTGTTATTGAGGAAGAAATTATCTTTCTACGAATTGTTGAAAATGGCTTGGCTGTAAACAAGTATGCAACGATACCAGGAGTGAAGAAGTCTCTGACTGACACAAATGGTGTCCTTGCTAGTGTTGTGAATGGTTTTCAAGATGTTGGAATAAACAGCTGGAAAGATGGCCTTGTTGCTTTTGGATCAGATGAGGGATCTGCTATGACTGGTGTAACCAGTAAGAAATGGTGTTGTTGCAAAAATGCGTCAAGATGTTCCATGGCTGATAGGAATTAATTGAAGGGTTTGCTGGAAAAAGGGCATTAGGTTTTTTACTCAAAAGTGAACTTTGTTACAAACGCTCCAAATTTCGCATGCAGTTTTGTTTACGTGGGTCAAACAATGTTCTGCATATTTTTTCCCTGAAGTTTGCTTCCTCTTTGAGATATTACGTATGGCAAAAAACACATTTTTCAAAGGGCATCCTCTGGGGACCTTTCGTTGAACAAAAACCAAAGAAGCCTTTTGTTTCGCTAAACCATGGAGTCACTATAATACATGAATCTCTTACTATTGCCTCGTTAGCACAAGTGGATAAGGCGCTGAACGGTCCGGATTCGAATTTGTTTTGTTGTGAGGCCGGCTCGATACGAGGCAGAGGTTGGTCAATTTTTTTTTCTGCTCTTTTTCTCTACTTCTTTCAAAAACCAAGATATCTATTTAAATTTGTGTCTTTGAGTCACCGTTTTTAATCGCTACCTAGGAAGGATCTGGGCTTGATATGTTTTTTAGCCAGAATTGTGACGTCAGCTTTTGGTGCGCAAAGCATCAATTATTCAGAGCTTACCTTTTGATTAAGCAGAGTTTGCTCGTTATTTCCACCGATATTTCAAACTTATTCGAGGAATATTTGCGCCCGCCTTGTAGGAGATTTGGCATCATTAAGCCTTTGACCCTCTATAAGTTACCAGCATGCCTCAAAGAACTGAGGTGTGTTTTTGTTCTGAGATCATGGTTTAAGTCTGCTGTTAACTTAGCCATTGAAGAACAAGTGACCCAGGCAGTAGAGTCTAGAAACGCTTCTTCTTCCAAAACAAAGCATCCGTCGTTGACTTATGGCTAATTTGCCAAACTTCGGCGCGTGTCAGTTTTGGAAATTGGAACTGCTTTCTGGACTCTTATTATTTTCTTGAAATCAGCCATCCACCACCATTCGCTGCAAAAATTTCTGGGATATCCCATGATTATCTTTGATACATAAAGTGTGTGACCATTGCGCGCGTCACTTATAGCGCTTCTTATAGTGTGACCCACACACGGCCAGGACCTGGCGAGAAAGGCCCGGCAGCAAAGTCATTGAATTTGAATAATGGAACAGAGAATTAACTCTGAAGTGTAAATTTAAGTGCTAATTAAACCCATGAATAACCCACTGGGCGTTAGCCCTAGTAAAGGGAATCAGGGAACCACACGAGGTAAGGAAAAAATCTTTTGACCTTGGTGGGAATTGAACCCATGACCTCCGGATTAGACCTACCGTTACTCTGCTGACTGAGCTACGAGGTCGGACAGAGAAAGTTGGGGTCGATTTAGATGGTGAATCGCGGCAAAGAGAAAGTAACGGTACATATGAATGTTGTGCCGCGTAGCACTATGAACACAAATAAGTTCAGAAGAAGCCACAGAAGCCAAAGGTCAGTTACATTGGCAAGCAGGCGTTCCTTGAGTGTGTCTCATGGATTTCCAAGCAGATGATTACTTTGAATTGCAATAGGATCGAGCCCACCACAAACTGAAGCAAGAACCAAAAAAGACAGAACGCCTGATTGCAGGTTAGCAAGAAGAAAACTTCAGCTGAAATGTAAGTTTTGCTTTGTATTTCAGAATTTCTTTGCTGACAAAAATTTTCCCTTTCATGCCCTTTCTTTGGCATGAGCAGCATGTTATCTTAAGGCTTCCTCTTTCTGTGTTGTCAGAACGAATCATTTCACAGAACAAGCAGTTTTGTACCAAAAAAAAAATTATTATTTCACGTAGAAACATTTAAATCGATCACTGACATAGCCGATTTGCAAAAACTTTCAACCTCTCTCTCTGGGTACTACTCACTGACTTGATTTAGGTATCGATTCATGCAATAGATTTCAAAAGTCGAGATTGTTTTCCCTGGCCACACACTGCGCTAACCCTAGAGTGTCCTGACCTTAACTCTAACCTAATTCAAAGCGCTAGCCCTAACCCTAAGCGCTAGCCCTAACTCTAAGCAATAACCCTAACATGAAACGTTAACTCTAAACTCGACCCGTAACCCTGACCCCAAACGCTAACCCTAACCTTCAATGCTAAACCTAGTTTTGAGCGGTAATTTCAGTGAAATTAACGTCTTTGCGGTTGCATGTTAACGTGAAATCAAAATTTTAACGTTTTTTTTTTACCTGAAATCAACACTTTTAAGGTTACACATTGCAAAAGATCAGTATTTTGCTGAATTTTAAGTGAAATTACCGTCTTTGCGGTCAGGTGCTGACGTGACCACAAAACACAGGTTTTTTGCATACGTAATATTTCAAAAACGAAGCAAACTTCAGCAAGAAAACATACAGAACATTCTTTAACGCACCTAAACAAAACTACATGCCAAATTTTGAGCGTTTCTGCCAAAGTTCACTTCTGAGTAAAAAACCTAACGCCCTTTTTCCAGCAAACCCTTCAGTTGTGTGGCACACAATCTTGAGCTGGCTATTTTGGATGGAATTAAAGATGTGTAATATTTTGCTGATTTGACAGAGATTCTTAAAGGATTGTATAAACATTACCATTACTCAGCAAAGGCTTTGAGAGAATTGCAGGAACTTGCCAATGTCATGGAAGAAAATTGTAATCGGCCAGTCAATGTTACAACTTTCATGCTTTGAAAGTTGCATGTAACAAGTACAGAGTCATCCACGCACACATGCATCAAACAGCTGCAGCTGGTAATAGTAGTGCAACTATGCAAGGAAGAGCAAGAAATGTGGTGGCAAAGTTAGAGAGCAACAAACACCTTGCATTCACGTTCTTCATGCTGGACATTCTGGATGAACTCCAGAAAGTGAGCTTATTATTTCAGAAGGATGAAGTTGCTGTCAGTGATGTCAAAAATTCCCTTGAATGCACCACACTAGCACTCAATGCTTTGCTTGCAAGACCTGGTGCAAATGTTGGGAAGTTTGAGCAGTCTGTCAATGGTACTGTGTTTGAAACCATCACTTTAAACAAGCATGCGAATGACGATGCAGAGCTCATCAATCTGAAGAACAGGGTTGTTAATACAACAAGTCAGTATTTGCCCAACTGGTTTGACTACTTTGAGCATGACCCTGTCCTTGTTGCAGCACACACTCTGGAAGTGGGGTACTGGCCTAATGATCCTGAGCAGTCTGCGAAATTTGGTGAAGAAGAAATCAATGTTACTCGCTGAGCACTTCAAGCCGCTGCTGGAAAAGAATGACTTTGACCAAGAAGAGGCACTATCAGAGTGGCTAGATTTGAAAGTCATAGTGAAAAATAACTATAGGGACCTTAGAAAACAAGCAGTGTGGCAGGTCATGTTTACAGATTACACAGAAAGATTCTGTAACATTTTGATGTTGATTGAAAATTTACTTGTGCTAGCTGTTTCTACAGCATGCTGTGAAAGGGGCTTCAGCTGTATGAGCTGGATTAAAACCCAATACTGGTCAAGACTAGACCCAGTGACATTAGACTCCTTACTTCGCATTGGAATTGACAGAGTTTCGTCAGCTGACTGAACCTGAAAGGGCAATTGCTCTTTGGTGGAACACTGCCCAGAGACCAAGATGACCTGAGTTTGAGAGGAATTAAATGAAGGTATGAGGAATGTCCTACCTAGTCTTATTTTATGCCTTCTAAACTGTGAAAACAATGTCCCAGATGGAACATTGATTCAATCATAATCATTATTTCTTCAAAGAGTGACGACAAACAAACCAGAGAAAACAAAGATTCCATTATGACTGTATTATGCACTCTATCAATCAACATCTTTAAGAAGCCTATGTAAAATGTAAACATCGTTCAAGCATGATTGATTACAATGAAATAAAGTTGAAATTTTGTGCAATGATTTAACGGTTAGCAGGCAATAGTACCGTATGACCTCTCTCTTGGGATTTATGCTAGGCATAAAGTTAGACGGCACAAGTATTGAAAAGTCAATGAAACAGCGAGCAAAGCAAGCTGGTGATTTTTTTGGGCAACCAAAAAATACACTCGGCAAGTAAAACTAGAGACATAGTTGCCCAAAGGCCAAGTTAGCAGGAAAATTAGTGTCGAACACTGCAAGGGTGGAAAGACTCCTCCAGCGCCAAGCAGATTTTCACCCAGAAATTCAGTTGAATCACCCAGCTTCCAAATCGAACACAAGATAAACTGGAAGGTTGATGCTTCTTCTGGTGGCATCACATAATGTTTGAGAAATGCAGCTTTTGAAGTGACCAGGGGCCCGGATTTCATGTGCCAAGGAGCAACAGTCACGCTGTTTGCTCCACCCTGATTGGATGCATTCTTTAGCATCATCTAATCAGCATGGAGTAACAGTGTGACTGCGGATGAGCTTTCAGAATGTCACAAACAGTATTAAAAAGTTGATTGAATGGTGAGTTTAATTTCAAGGAGCATTTAAACATCTAAAGAGCAGTTTGGTCATTTTAACAGAGGACCATTTCAGTGAACATCAGTTGAAAACAGATACAAAATATCTTATTGTCATAAATTAATCGTGACCTGATGAGGTCGCGGTCATTCATGAATACTCGATGAAAGGTTTTCGCACGAGTGAACAGTTTATTGTGTCGACCTTAGTACGTTTTTTTAAAAACAGAAGAGTTTTTAAGCTCATTAGCCTTTGGCAAAACACTCTAATCTAGTAGCTCATGTTGACTATCCCTCTACAATACTTCCTAAATGACATAAAACACCTTCCACATAAACTTCACTTGCAGCACTTCAGTTTCCCATGGAAACTACCAGTGATATAAATAAACAGCAGGACACATCAATCAAATTCTCCTCAATTCTCTTGACTGTTATCCTTTAAAAACATTTGTTCATGGCTTGAATCATTCCAAAATTCATACAGCTTGTCAGTTTTGTGATTTTCATTGTCTTCTTTTTATTTTTCTGCAATCGAGCATGGTTAAACCTGTATCAGCAGGCACTTTCGGTAAATAAGCTATTTTCCTAAAAGAGACTTAGACTATAATGTAGCTTCTGTTTATAAAAACGTTCGTGCAAGAATTTATTCAATGCAGAGCATTTCTGCAATAAGATATTAGGTACTTAGGTCTGACAGCATTCAAAGAATAACTAACTTGACACGGTGCAACCAACAATGAAACCGCCTTAAACACCTGATGTTCAAAACCTGGGGGGGTACTCCTATATGTAAAGGTTGAGAAATTTTTGTTGTCTCGGGCACAAATCAAGGTTTCTGGTCTCATTTACGGTGTTGACGATGATAACATCACCATTTTTAGCTGTCAAAGTATTGTTTAGGGTGCACTAGAACAAATAATAATTAATTAAAAGAAACGTTCTTATTTATTAATTGCTCGGTTTTCAGCCTTGATTTCTGCCGATCTCTCGATTACGCAAGTCAGGTCTTCAAGTGCCCACGGAATCCTCTCTTGAGCAATAGCTAGTAATCAAACCTATTCCGTTTTAAGTGGTACCCTTTAGGGGTATAATGAAGCTCAGGCAATGTCCACATAATTAAATTAAAATTTTCCGAAGAGCATTCCTTGCAGCTTTTTCATATGAAAGCTCCCCGGGTTTCCAAACGTATAACGGGAAGTGATGGAGTGAAGGAGTGATGGGGTGAAATCAGACACACCACTACAACTTGGAAAGTAATATTAAATATTTTCCAAGTTAAAAAAATGGAGTAAACTGATCACAGTCAAAATACAAGTGGAATCATTTTTCCAGAGTTTCTAAAGTTGTAAATGAGAAAAAGAACGTATTGACATTAATCCTTGTTACATTTTGTAAGCGGGGTGTTCCCATTAAGGATCTTCTGGGCTTTTTCTCGTCAACAAAACTGCTAATACTTTACAACTCTTTTCCACGACCCTTTCTTCATAGCTAATCTATGGAATACATTGCCTATCACTATACAGTAAGATGGAGGTTGAGACTAAGTTCAGGTTTCAATCAACATTCGCTCTTACAATTTGGTCTGTCCAAAGTGCTGCCATGCCAATACTGTTATACGTTGCTCTTGCAAACTTTCTTTTTTTCTGAAAACTTCTTTCTTTTGGTTTTCTTTTATTATTGGGCTTCAGTAGCCTGCGAATGCAGACGTACGTGTATTTTCCGCTGTCGCTTGTCTCTGCCAAAAATAACGTCTGCGAACTCAAGCAACGAGAACGATTTCCGTGACGTCAGCTGTTATAAACCAATCACATTTCACCTTGCATATCTGAAGAGGTAACATGCAAAAATCGTATGTAAAGCTCTCGCAAATGCGTGTTTAAAATGGCGGAGGATGAATGCAGGAAAGTGCGGGAAGTTTTCAGGTTTGATAGCCTCAATAGGTATCAAGAGGAAGCCTTGCAATTTTTGTTTTGAATCGAAGAGCGATCTTTTTGTAAATTTTTCAACTCAGTTTGGAAAGTCTGTTGTATTTCAGGTTTTGGCCATTGTGTATTCTTGTGTGGATCCAACTTGTGAGAAGAACATTGTACTCGTTGTTTCGCCGCTGATTAACCTTATGAAGGACCAAGTCAGCCGCTTAAGGACGTTGGTGCCCAAAAGTTCCCATGCACAGATTTTTTTAAAACTTTCACTGCAGGTAGAAAATGATCAGATTAGATTAAAAACATAAAAAATGGGGGTCACTGAACTTGTTCTGAAGATAAGGCACATCATAGACCATAGCATTTCTAGGATTTCAGCCCGAGACACACGATGCAACAAATCGCTGTGACACATCGCCGCAACAGTTTGCTGCAACAAACACAGGCAGCCCAAGCTCTCGTTGTGAGGAGTTTTATTATTATTTTAATCTTTATGCGAACGTTCCGTGCTAGTTACCGCAGTCGTCTACTGTTACATAACACCCGAGTTTCATTACACGAAACGTGAATCTGGCCTTTCACCTTGGAGGTGTTATGTTACAACGGTTTGAATTTACAATTTACAGTTCAAGACAGGCCATGTACTTTGTTCCACGGTCCCATAGGGAGATTTTTGTACAGGCCGCCGGGGGCACATTGTTAAAGAACTTTCATTGTTAAGGAACTTTCACGGACAATACAATGATTAGATCGAGATTTCAGCTGCGAACGAATTCATTTTTTTCTTAAATTTGTAAACATGTCTAGTCGCTGCTTTGATTGGCTTGTCATAACAATGTGTCGCTGGCGGCCTGTACAAAAACCTCCCTATGGGACCATGAAGCAAAGTACATGGCCTGTCTTGAACTGTGCACTCCCATCCCCTGGTCAGGGTCAATTTGTTAGCCCGGCATCCCGCTCAGGCTTTGAGAGTACCCAAGGTTGACACCGACAGCATGATCTCTCTGCCCTGATGGCTAGCTTTCTTCAATTTAGAGCTTTGTAGCGTGCGCTCTGGAGATGCACTTGGCTTGGAATTTAACTGAAAGGGAGCGCTTAACCCTGTACTATAATTCTGCAGAAGGAATTGGGGCGGCTGGCATGCTTTTAGTTTTTTTTTTTCGCCTCGAGCGGGAGTCAGTCCAGAATCGAGTGTGCAGCCTTTACTCTTTCTTAGGTGAGGAAACTCGAAAAGCAATAACCCGCTTAAATGGCTTCGGATCAAGCTGAAAAGCAAGAGGACAATAGAAAAGACATCAAGGCATTGAAGTAAGCCATTTGTATTGCAAAAATATCAAAATTTCGCCTAAAATGTCTATTAACGCTTTTTCCCATACAAACCTTTGTAAATTCAAACCGTTGTAACATAACACCTCCAAATGCTGAAAGGCCAGAGTTACGTTTCTCGTAATGAAACTCGGGCGTTATGTAACAGTAGACAACAGCGGTAACTAGGTCACGGAATGTTCGCATAAAAATTACGATAATAATAAAACTCCTCACAACGAGAGCTTGGGCCGCCTGTGATCTGCCAAAAAAAACTGGGGGTCACCGAGCATCCAACAAAAACATTCGCACACCAAGTTAACGCAAAGGTCTTCAGCTCTGTGTTTTGTTGAGTTGTTGACTCAGTGCTCATGCTTGAAAATGACGTGGCACACGCGTGCCTGATGGATAGCGTGCACAGTAGAGCAATGGGCACGAACGTCCGTAAATTCCAGTAGTGGAATAAGCACAAATCACTCAGTGATGTCAGCTCCAAGTTGGAGATCAGAGCAGTTGAAAATGGTTGACAATGACCGGACACTTAAGGCTTAACACGACTCGGGCTGTTTCGTGATGTGGCAAGAAGACAACCTGAAACATTTGCCTAACAAGATCATTACACTGCATTACAGCATCCTAGAATCTAATTCCAACATGGTGACCTGACGGTTACAACACACTTATGCCTGTTGGATGTGAGTAATGCAACAAAATAATGGAGGTGCGCTCTTCTAGGAAACTACAATAGTCTTGAAAGGACTCAGATTTGAGACCTCCATAACCATCAGTGATAAATGATGAAAGATTATCCTGTAAGGTCACCACCGGCTATAAATAAACAAAAGATCACAGTAATAGAGAATCCAAGGCTTCTGATCCAATAGATTCAAAAGTTGCCACGTTGCAACATAAATGAGCCAATGAACTTAACTAAAATTTCCACAGAGCTAGCAAACACAACGACAAGAAGGTGTACTTATAGGCTTCACTGAGAAAATAAATTCTTCCATTGAGCAGATCGAAGGCCATAATTCACTAAGAGGCCTAAGTCTGAAGGCCTGTTACTTTATACAAATGTAGCACAATAGCGAATCAACCAATTTGCTGAGAGAAATCAGAGAACCACCTTTCATAGGAAAGGTAAATCTCTCTAAGACATCTTTGTAAGAGGTTAACTCTAAAGCTCACAGACTTGTCACATCATGAAACAGCGGGAGTCGTGTTAAGCCTGTCCACTCAATTTTAACTGTAAACAGACAGATTGACTTCAGTTGAATGCAGAATTAGTGAGTAAATTGCCACTGTACTTTTACCAATTGAAACAACTTTATCTTTTCTTCACTGGAAACTTTTGCCTTGCAAAGAAAACAAACCTCAGAAGTTAAAATCTTCTTCGATGTTTCGATGGCACTCATAGCTCATTACAAACAAATTCCAATTCTAAAATTATCGCTGGTTCCCTCGGCACCGCGCGTGTATGCGAGTGTCATATTCTATCGGTGAATTTTAGTGATCAAAAAAACTAAAGTTTTGACGTCACGGAAATCAATCTCTGACTAGAGTTCGTAGACGTTATTTTCGGCAGAACCAGTGACAGCCGGAAATACGTCTGCGTTCACAGGCTTGGGCTTCAGAGAATGAGTATCAATTCCCAAAGTCAATGAAGAAAAATGTACACAACGACATCAGAAGTGATCACCCTTTACATCAGCTGGCTGCTATGGACAGACAGGTAAAAATACCAAAGTTCACAATGAGAACAACAGTTTTGCAACCACATGATAATATAACCATTACCGAGCCATTAAGATCCAGTGCTGCCTCAAAAGCCTCGGAGTTTTCTAAAGTGACAAAACCAAACCCTCTTGATCTTCCAGTCTCACGTTCTGTGATAACACGTGCTGTAAACAAAACAGTAGAAATTTGAGGCTTAAAAATAAATTCTCAAGACTAAAAAAATTTAATTCCGGCTTGCCTTTGGGACAAGTAGTGTCTAAAAATTCTCCTTGTCCTGGACAAGGTTTTAGTTTGCTCTTTTAATGATCTGGTTGCCTGATGGGAAAGTGAGGGTGAAAAGTGACTTGGCTTATGCCCAGAAGGAGAATCTACTTGTCCAGGACAACAGGATGGCACTTTATTTGAGCCCTGAATTCTGCCATCAACTGTACAAATGTGAGGTTGTGCAAATTACTGTGCAGGCTCACAAGGAGTGGTTATCATTTATAAGTTATCCTGGTAACACGGTTAACGTTGTCGGCAGAAATGAGATGTTTTAATGTTTTAGGTATTTTCTAGATCATAAATGTTGATTTTAACGAGTCAGAATACATGAAGTATAGCACTTTCAATAATCTGACCACAAATCCAATTTATGGACAATTTCTGAAACAACACCTTACAATTTTCTATGCTTCCTCAAGTACATGTACATAAAAATTTACTAGCGTTTCACTGGTATACCATAGGTATAAGTGAAGACAGGCAAAAAAATGATGCTGTGTTAAACATCAAAAGATGTCTTGCTGAGCAATTTTCCACTTGCGCTCACCACTTGCCTTAGTATCGCTGAGTCAATGCTAGATAAGGGAAAGCAACACATCTTTCTTTTTTTTCATGATTATATAACTTAAGTTTGGCAGATTTTTCTACTCTCCCCTTTACTTCATTATAAACAGATCACGCATGTTATGGATTCAATATACAGACTCAAGACACTAAAATGGGAAAGATGGTGGGAGAGGTGCGATTTTGACCAAGTTGCGGTAAGATCGATATTATCATGAGAATAAAAACAACCCAATACCTTCAAAAGGTTTGTACAATGTTTGAAGGTAACTACTCACGAAAATTTAGTCTATAGTTTAAGGTATGTACAAGAATTGCCCTGCTGAAAGCAGTTGTCCAATGGTTTACCGTGTATGTCCTTGGAGCACTTGATCGCCTAACATAAACCTAAGGTGGCAATTGAACCCCATTTTTGCCCCTGGGATTGCAATTTGGCCAACTAATCTTATGTCCGGGGACTTCCCTGGGTTGGGGAGAATGTTTGATTTCAAACTGACTGTTACAGGTCATAGTGAAGAATGATCATTGCAGTAAATTCTCCACTTAAAGCAATTGGAAAGGAGAAACCTGAAAAAATCAAGACTTCAATGAGATTCGAACCCATGACCTCCATGATACCGGTGGGATGCTCTACCAACTGAGCTATGAAGCCACACATTGGGAGCGAGGTCAATTTATTGAGTACATATCTTCCTGTGCAGTGAAATGATGTGACGTGTATATGAAATAATTCATATTTGTACTGCGGTTTTAGATGAAAGTGAAGAGTGATCACCGCAGTAAAATTTCCAATTTAAGCAATTGGAGAGGAGAAGCCTGAAAAAAAAAATCAAGGCTTCAACAGGAATTGAACCTGTGACCTCCGCGATACCAGTGGGACACTCTACCAACTGAGCTATGAAGCCTCACAGGAGATATGAACTCAATAAATTGACCTCACTCTCAATGTGGCTTCATAGCTCAGTTGGTAGAGCATCGCACCGGTATTGCAGAGGTCACGAGTTTGAATCCTGTTGAAGTCTTGATTTTTTTAGGCTTCTCCTCTCCAATTGCTAAATTGGAAAATTTACTGTGATGATCATTCTTCACTTTGATCTACAACTGCAGTTCAAATGTATGAATTATTTCATATATAATTCACATCATTTCACTCCTCACAGGAGATATGAACTTAATAAATTGGCCTCGCTCCCAATGTGTGGCTTTATAGCTCAGTTGGTAGAGCATCGCACCGGTATTGTGGAGGTCACGGGTTCAAATCCCGTTGAAGCCTTGATTTTTTCAGGCTTCTCCTTTCCAAATGCTTAAATTGGAACATTTATTGCGATGATCATTCTTCACTTGATGTACAACCGCAGTTCAAATGTCAGGTGATATTCCAGGGCGCAACACATTGATAATTCTGATACTTGATCCAAATTGATCCAAATCGATAAACGTCGATAATAATTAATCGATTAATATCGGAAATCGATGACAGGCTCTTTAAGATTATCGATTTTGATCGATTTAGTTAATTAAGGTTCGTATAGTACCGATTTTGACTGACTATATCGGGGACTAAGGAAAAGCAACTTTCAATTTATCCTGACGTATGAAACTGAAAGAATAGACCTTTCTCCAAAATGGCGGCCGAAATTTTAAATGAGTTAAAATTAGGTAAAATTAAAAACGTATACCAGCACTAGAAAGAGCACCTTTACTTTAGTAAAACTGCAAAGTTTCAGCGTTTCAGGTGCCATACCAGCTGAGAAAAGGTAAGTTGAAAATTGGAAAATTTACAGACGTTTGTATGACTGGGGGTATGCATGATACCCCCAGTCATACAAACGTCTCTAAATTTTTCAATTTTCAACTTACATTTTCTCAGCTGATATTACACCTTAAGTGCTGAAACTTTACAGGGTTACTAAACTAAAGGTGTTCTTTCTAGTGTTGGTATGCGTTTTTAACTTTGACTTATTTGAAATTTCGGCCGCCATTTTGGAGAAGGGTCTATTGTAGTGGCTTTGCCTCCAGGTTAAGGTAATTCCTCTGAAATAAAACTGACAATAGATTTTCGTTCAAACTTTGCCCACTGAATATTCATCATGTGAGAACTTCAATTTTGAAATAAAAAGGGAGGTGCCCGTACTCATTAAGAAGCACTGAGGCATTGAAAATGGCCCACTTTAGCTTATTAGAAGAATGCATTCCCAGTGATAATTGCAAATTTTTGTGACCAAGACTCACGAAAACACACATTAAACTGGAGTCAATACATTGTGTCAGACACAAATAAACTTTTTAAGTTTGATTTAGACAGAAAGCTGAATTCCTGATTAAAATTTCAACCAAATTTCTTGACATGTTTACCATACGGCAAAATAGAGAAGACCACAGTTTGCCTGCTATTTATTCAATTTTCAGCAATAGAAATCATATTAGTCTTTCCTCAAGCAAACTTTATGATAATTTTATTACAGACTGGGAAAAAAGTTGGGGTGCACGTGCTTGTTGGTGAGCTATAGCCATTTCCCAACTGACAGGGCTTAATATCAAGGCAAATCCGCCATGTCTTCAATATGTGCGTGCACAAGGGCACGCTAAATGACACCATAAATTATGCACAGAAAGGAAGCGCAGTGCAAATGTGAGGAATGACCTTAAGGTTATCGTGCACCAATCTGGATTTTTGACTCAAAATATTGGTCAAAGTGTGATCTTTAATTTTTTCAAAAAAATTATTGAAAAAGACTAAATTATGGTGGAGAATTCACAGTTTCATGATTACGCCGGAAGTAAAAGTTTATTCCTTGATTGACAGCCCTATGATGTTATGCAATCAACCGAGACGACTTTTGCGGGATTAGTACTGGCTACTCAGTTGATCAGCCACCACTGTCAGATGCTTTTGCTTTCGACGTGCAGTTGACGTTGCCATAAAACAAGTAGGTATGTTTTCTCTTGGCTACGTCTTTATTTGCTTTTGTAATCATTCATCAAGGCCACAAACGCAAAGAGGTCAATTTGTGTTTGGCTGCTTTTTATAGATCCACCTCTTGAGAATTAAATCACTTTCCGAATGAGAATTTTACCACGATCTTACGCACGGTTTCGAGGCACTAGGCGCAGTTGACTTTCCCATAAAACAAGTAGGCAAGTATTTCAAAATGTTTTTATTTGCTAGATGTCCTCATTTGCTTGTGAAAATGTTCATTAAGATCAAGAACGGATAATGATGAATCCTGGAGTAAAAAAGAGATCAATTTGTGTTTTGCTGCTTTACTGTGTGATCAACTTTTGCCGATTCGCGAGTCCTTTGATTTCACAGTTGAGTGGTTCGCAGAATATGAATTATTTGCCTCCACGGGCAAGGAACTTGTGTAAAAGTACAGCGAGTCCTTTGATTTCACAGTTGAGTGATTCACTTCAATGAACGATACACCTTTTTAATCGCTTACAGCAAGCTTACTATCTTTTCCCACATTCTTCCGAAACCCGCAAGCTGTAGTCGGCAATTTACTCAAAATACTAGATCTATTTTGACCTCGTACTTCAGTACTGCTGGATACACTGGAAAGAAAACAACGTCCATGGAGAAGAACTTGATCGATATCTTGACACCTCCGTTCGCGAATCACAAGCAAATGAAGACATCTAGCAAATAAAAACATTTAGAACTACTTACCCCCTTGTTTTATGGCAAAGTCAACTATGACTCAAAACAGTCTGTGCGTAAGATCGTGGCAAAATTCTCACGTGGAAAGTGATCTCAATTCTCAAGCGGTGGATCTATAAAAGTAGCCAAACACAAATTGATCTCTTTCCGTTCGTGACCTTGATGAATGATTACAAAAGCAAATAAAGGCAACTTATGGATCCCGGATTATATGTCAGCCATGTGATTTGCTCATGATTATCATTTCAACTATCCCGGATAATGCTCTACTGTGCAAGCTTCGAGTCTTACATCCAACAAAATTTTGGATTTTCCCCTATTGACAAGAATAGTATGCTGTCTCGATAACATTCACCAGCAATAAGCGAAAAACAAAATTCACTTTCACATGTAATGCTCGGAAGGTGATTCAGGCAACATTTAGGAGTCATGAAAAATTCAACAATAATTAATTTTTTTCAAACTTTTTGGTATAGTCTAACAGCCAGTCCTATAAGCTTTAATTTGATATACGGGTTTAGATATCTACAGTTTAAACCAGACAGCAGGGCTCGAAATTGCGACCAATATGGTTGCCAATGCGACTAACTATTTCTCCTTGGCGACTAAAATTTTTGTTTAGTCGCCAGTTTGGCAACCTGAATTTTGTATGATTTAGAAGTACAAGAAAGCATTAAAGTTAAAATAAACATCTTGTCCTGCTTTGCGTTCCTCGTAAAAGAATAGGCCAAATCGCATAAAAAAGCCACGTTCTCCCTAACTTTACGGACTCCTGTTCGCAATATTTTCTGCGAAGCCATTAGAGTTTCTCTCACTGAAACCACACAAGAGCCGCATAATTTTGCAAAAAGACAAACGATAACACTTAGCTACAATTTTGAGAAGAAAAGGTAAGCTTTGGGCTTAAAGGTAATCAAGTGTTTAGATGAAGCTTGGCTAAAGCGTTGTTTTGTTGATTGCGTGACATGCGCTCAAGGCTCAGAAGTGGTTGCCAAGCACGTGATTGAAATCTGCCCCAATCAAATTTCTCTCTGTGTTTATTTTGTAAGGTCAGCAAATTTCTGCGAGCATTTTTTAGTTTCTTTGTACAAAGCTTAACTCAACAACGATA
>CM042746.1:45796364-45801627 GCA_022496165.2 Catalaphyllia jardinei
GGTCTGAAGTAAGACTCTAACAAAACTAACAAAACTAGCTGTAAAGTGCAAAACTCTGAAATTATAGAATGCTAAAATGTAAAACGTGAATGGTCAATAAATTCCACCGAATGAACATATCTTTTCATGTCAAAGTTTAAGGGCTGCTACATGGACATGTACAAGTAAGAGCCAGGCATTGATAACCTCTGACTTTGTGTTTTACACCAATTACTGCGTGGAAGCATGAACAGTTCGTAGTAAGTAAGAGTCTTTACACAGTAATTAAGCATGACAAAACAGTGTGCCAGTAGTGTCCCATTGAATCAATTTCTGCTCTTCTTTAACCACTGGTACACTTGTTCAACTTCCCCCAGTTGTGGTAAAGTAAAAGGGCCAACACCAACAATAGTAACAGGTCCATAAAAGACATTTGAACTGTGGACCCTGTCAATGTCATCACGCCTTGGCCAGTCGAACACTTTTGCTCCACTAGAAACTGTGGAGTGCAGGAACTTGAAATCAATGAAATCTGAACCATCAGGACTTCCCAGGGCTTCTTGAGCTGCGTTTGTCTGGACAGAAGGCTCTGTAAAGCTCTGCAGCTCTTGCTGATGTAACTCTACAATCATGTGACGCCTCAGGTTGTTAATGGTCGTACTGCCTGGGGCTGGTGATTGGAGGAGAAGGCACCTGGCAAACATGCACAGGAACACACCACAATCAATGTTGTTTTCCTGTTGTGGAATGTCCTTTGGTGTGTTCGTCAAAAAGCACCAATGCTTCACATTGAGGCTGCTATCTACCTGCTGCAGTAGCTTCCACATCTTGGCAGTGGCATTCTCTGCAGTTGGCTTTGTGAAAGACCCTGCCTTGCTGTCCAAAACCAGGACTCGTTTTTCTTTGGGGAGAACAACAAGGAGGAACCAGTGCTTGCTTAGGCCTGGATTACGTGGAACCAGAACAGCATCTTGCTCTGTCAGAAGAGCTTTTCCTTTCAAGAGATCTTTCATTGGTTTGTTGCCAAATCCTTTCTCAAATGCCTCCCACCCCAGAGTTTCTATGTTCAGACCTTTAGAACGACTTGCAGTTGCAATGAGCTGCAAATACGCTTCAATTACAAAGTTAGTGAGGTAATTGTCTTCTTCACGTGGTTTACCACCATAAAGACTTTCAAGATCCAGCCGATCAATCATACTGCTTCCTTGGAATTTGACTGAACCATTAAGCAAACAGTTCAGAAGAGGTTCTCTGCATTCTTGTGAACTGCAACTTGCTTTTGTGTTGAACCTCTGTGCTGTACTCTGGTCCAGTCCATAAATCACTCTAATGGTTGCTTTAGATTCCAGGTTTATAGTATGGATATCACTGGCTGTTTCTGCAATTTGTTCTTTTCTGTCTTGCACTAAATCAGGTTGTATCCTCTCCGGCTGACACAGGGGCGCCTCTTATTTCGAGACATTCACGTCGCGTGTATTGGGCTTGTTCATCGATGGAGGAACGTAAATCGCTGATCTCTTTGTTCATTTTAGCAGATTCACTTCTCAAGCGATCGTTTTCTTGAGCTAAAGTCTTCGTTTGTTTCTCCAGGCTATCCATCTTCACTTTCATTGATTCAAAAGATGCATTGAAGAAGGTCATCGATTCCTCATAAGACTTCAACTTTGCGTCCAAGATGGATGACAAGATGGCCGTCAATTTGGATTCTAAGATTTCATCCAGAAGAGATCTCAACATCGCCTCCATTTTGGTTTTGTCTTGATCCATCTTATCAGCTTACCATTCTGGTACAACATGCAGTCAGAAAATAACGAAAAATCACGAAGAAAATCAACTATAAGAGTAAAATTAACAGAGCTAAGAAACACACGCCATGCTTGCATGACAACCGCTGACCAAACCCTTAACTTTTTTATTTTGGAAATAAAGCTTGTTGTTGTTGTTGTTTTTTAAGCCAAAGAATGCATCGAGGGTGGATCCGGAGATGGTTTCAGAGGTTTCATTTGCTTTCTTCCTTTTGTTCGCCATCTGGCACTGTTTGGGTTTTGGTCCATCTGTCTTCTTCCTTTTGTTCTCTTTTGGAATTTCCCCTGTGCAGGTGCTGGTGTCTTTAGCTTGTGGAGCTGTCTGGGGATATTGAATTCTTTTTTTCTGAGAGGTGAACAGCCTGGGAAACACATTTCCCTCACTTTGCACAGGCTCCTCTTTGGGGGCCGGGGTGGCTTTCACTGACTTGTTTAATGTTGCACTACATGAAGGTGCTGTCTTTCTTTTGCTCTGCTGTTCCCTTTCCTGCTCATTTGAATACCTCATCCGGAGATTTCAATTCAAGAAATGGAAAGCCTTGATGGTGCTTTCATCAAGGGATCTGCGTTTCTCATCTAGAATCTCACTGTATGCAGAAAATGATCGTTCTACATCACAAGAGCCAATAGTAGATGTGCAGTAGCATGATGCCAACTTGTACAGTTCGGGCAGGTTGCTTTCCTATGACTTCCAAAACAAAGCCAGGTCAAATTTAGCATCCTTGTTGTGTTTTACTGCCAAAGGACCCAGGTGGTTGACGTAAAGGTTCCACTCATCCCTTGGAACTGCTTCGAATCCAGGGATGCTATCCATGGAGTCAAAGTTCAGATCTGCATCGATTAGATTTCTGGGATCAAGTAACTGAATTTGCTCCAGAAACTTTGAAGCAGGCTGTGCTCCATCCACAAAGTGTTTGTAGAGTTTAGCATGGGCGTCATTAAAGGCTGAACTGAAAAGAAACATAAGTTCTGTCTTCTCTTGGCAGGTTAACCCTCCATCGAAGCAAAACTCAAGATCTTCCTCTTCCACCTTGGCATTATCATGAAGGTACTGCAACAAGCTCTCCATTTTTGCATGTGCCTGAGTGGCATGTGGCATTCGCTCCTGGAAATAATTCAGGTAAACCATGAAAGTTGGTGCCTTGACTTTTAGAAATTTAAGTTGTGCACCAAGCTTCTTCATGAATCTTTCATCCTGGTACATTTCCTCCAATCGCAAGAGGGAAGTTCTGGCAGTATTTCTCTCCCGATCAAGTTCCTCTTGTACAAAATCTTCGAAGAGCAAATAGAATTCAGCATGATAAAGGACCGCTTCAAACCAGGCACTCCAACTTTTGGTAGTGGGGTTAGGTGGCATAGTGACACTGTCTCCTGGCCTTAAGGCCCTTCGCAGGAAATTTAAAAATCTGCTTTTCCTCCCACTAGGCACAAAGAAGAGATTGCGGAAACACTTCACAAACTCGGTTACCTCTTTAAAGCCCTTTTTAAAATCTGAAGCCACAAGATTAACAATGTGGCTGTGACAAGTAATGTGAACGCAAAGTGGGAATAGGCAGGATAAGGTGTCAGAAAACGCCCTCTTCATGTACGCCACATTGTCTGAATTAAAAACACGGACGTCATCATAATCTATCCCATACTCATGCACAGTTTTCACAACGGCCTGCAACATGGTTCTGTTGTTTGTTGCAGTTAGGAAATGTGTGTCTAGCAAATATGCAACAGAATTTCCATTGAAGGAAAGTTCATCAAAGTCGAGACACACAGCCATAACATCTAAAACATACCGACCTTCATCGTCGCTTAGCTCGTCTGCGATCAAGGCCAATCGTTTGTTCTTGATAATCTCTTTCAGATCAGCCTTTTCTGCTTGGTAAACGTCAAACAGGTAATAATCGCGTAGCTGCGAACATTTGGGAATGGCTCCATCATTAACGACGCGAGACTATAGAAACTCTCTCATCAGGGGGTTATCAGACTTGTGGAGAGGAATGTTTGCGGCGGTACACACCTTGATCCATTGCTGACAAATACGAACTTTCTCAATTTGCGCTGTTGTTTTACAGTTCAAAACTGTTTTCAGGGTTTTTT
This sequence comes from Catalaphyllia jardinei, assembly GCA_022496165.2. Taxonomy (NCBI): domain Eukaryota; kingdom Metazoa; phylum Cnidaria; class Anthozoa; order Scleractinia; family Caryophylliidae; genus Catalaphyllia; species Catalaphyllia jardinei. The sequence continues at coordinate 45,800,240 of CM042746.1, forward strand.
GCTTCCCAACCGCGTTTTTTTCCGCGTTGCGCTTGTGTGACTCTGCCTCAAGGTGCTTGTCTACCACACACATTCGTAGGTGGTCCACTACTATGTTGCAGGAAGAGCAGAACAACAGATCATTGTCAACATAAAACGTTCCTTCAGGGTACTTCCTTGCCCTGTCGTTCACCGAAATATTCACAGGAAGGTGCGATTTTTTTTCTCCTCTGAAGAAGTGCTCGGCGTTTTAACAACAAACTTATCCATCAAGATGTGAGTTTCAATTAAAAGAAGATACGCTACATATTGCAAGCGATTCAACTATCGAGCAGTATTCATGCCTATACTTACATCGCAAGTATGAAGGGATCAAATGACATCTTTAAAATATATCAACGATTGTAATTGGTGGATTGCCAATGATCACTCGCCTAATATTGAAAACTAGCACCAGGTCCCCAACATGTAAAATGATGCATAAAACGCCTTGTTGATCGTTTGTTCAACGAACGAACGCTTCCAGGTGAGTTTTGATGCCATTTGAAAGATAAAACGCCCCTAGATAACGATTAAAATATCGGAGAACTTAATACAAAGCGAGATTTTGGTCTTTGCTTAAATTGTGCGATTCTGAACAAATAGTGTGATTTTTCATGAATAATGTGATTTGTTGCGATTTTAGGTCGATTATGCGAAATCGCACCATCGCGTAATATCAGAAGCCCTGTCTTATGAAGGCCAAAAAAGTTCTTTCTCAGTGTATTTTCCCAGAGCTCCTTGGAAAATGTTACACAAGACCATCAACACCTCCAACTCAGCTTCATGTTGATAAAGAATTGGTTGATGATGTTGATGGTGATGAAGAGGAAGGTCCTTGGTGTTACTGGCAGACTGACATAGAAGGCAGCAAGCTGATTGGCTGTGACAACCCTGAATGTGCAATACAGTGGTTCCATATGGACTGCCTCAAGCTGGATGCTGCACCAAAAGGAAAATGCTGTTGTCCAACTTGCTGGAGAAATGAGCAGAGGCATCACATAGAAAAAGAACGCTTACTTTACCAATATCTTAATTTAATTGAATTTAAACAGATATGCTTTACTAAGGGGTGGACCATTTTACTTTTGAGGGAAGGTGGGGGAGTGTTGTGGATGACTTGGTGAAGGCATGAATTTTGTTTTCAACCCTTTTCAGGCACTAGGAATAATGGGCATGATTTTTTTCTTGGTGCAAGTATGCTTGCAGGATATTTGTTTTTCCTCAAAAGTATCAAAAGTCAAATGGTCCATCGCCAAGTATATTTTAGTTTCTTTAACAGATTAAAATATGTTTAGAAGGGACTTTTATTCCATCATCATTCAAAGGCACCAATAGACAAAATTGCAAGAGTGTGCTGTGCTTTGACA
>CM042746.1:45807354-45812354 GCA_022496165.2 Catalaphyllia jardinei
AAGCCAGCCAGGTGAACAATTTTTGTTAGTTCCCACCGTCTACCCCTTGAAGTCTCCCGTTCAGTGCGCTGCCCTCCAGTTCTCTTGTGACTCTATCCGCGTGCTCAACGATCAAAGGCTAGCCTTATTTTCAAATGATCTAGTACCTGAACAGTTATTTGGCCAATTCCATAGGGTAACTGCACATACTTTAAGTCTCTTCCGCAATTTCAACACTTCTATTTCTTGCCTAACTGTGGAAATCTAACAACCAAAAAAATAACATCAAAAACAACATAAATCTCGGATTTTTCACAAATACCAATTGCAGTCAGCTAGAAGTCGGAATAAACTTTAGTACATTAATTGTTTAATTGTGTACGTGTCTGTTAATTTTGGCATTTCTCAGTATAAGCAACAGGATACTGGCAGACACCAGAAGTGTGAAGCAAACAGCTCCAAGGGACAAACCATTTGACTTTTGAGGGGGTGGGGGTAGGGGGTTGAAGATTTGTAAAAAAAAAACATTCCTGCAGCCTCCTAAACAAAGAAAAATAAAATCATGTATTCATGTAATAATATTGCATACTCATCCCTACCTGTAGTCTAGTAAATCCAATGGCGGCCCAAGCTCACAATACGAGGAGCTATATTGTTTTTGTTCTGTGTTTTTTACTTTTATGCGAACGTTCAGCGAAACGTGACCTGTGACGTATGCTATTACCTAACAATAGAACTCGAATTGGACCACGCGAAACGTGACTCTCGCCTTGCGGCATATGGGGGTGTTGCGTTACAACGGTTGAAAGTTTTGAATTTATAAAGGTTTGTATGGGAACGAAACCGTTTTGCTGGAAAAGTCAATTTTGCTTATATTTTGTAAATAAAATCTACTTACCCTGTTGCTGTGTTGTATTTTTTGTTGTTTGCTAGCTCCTCAAGCCGATCTACCGCGATTTCGGCGAGTTATCGTTCTAAATGGACTGGGCCTTACAATAATGAGAGAATGAAATACAATAAAATTAGATAAAAAAAGACTAGAAACTATAAATATATATCAAGTTATACATTGAATTCCCATAATAGTTCACAGTTCACAGTTCGGTAACACGTTTAAACTGTGCGAGTCGTTCTTTTTTTCTAAATTGCCTCAGCCGAGCTCTCCAAACACTGACAAACATTTAAGTATCGCAGCTCTTAACCACAAGATTTCGCTTTGTTTATTTCCTGCGTCCCTTCACCAAAATCACTTGCGCACCGGCTGCTCTCGCTGGTCCTCCATGGAATTCTATTTTCTCTCAAAGGGAGGTTGGTTGCGTAACAACCCAATACACCTGGTGCACAATCATGTTATTAGTTTCTTTGGCAGCTATACGTGTTATGATCAGACGCATAAAGGTCCGAGCCATCTTGTACCGAAGACTGCTGGTAGCAATCATTCTACTTTCTTTTTAGAAGCTATAATATTCTTTAAAAACAGACATTCATGACTGCTATAATATTAACTTAAAGAAAGAAAAGACGTCAGTAAAAATGACAAAGATATATAGCCATGAGATGAGATATATGAGCCAAAACGATTTTTACACTCCTTTTTGACATAGAATATTCTTTTTTCCGGCCCAGCATGTGCCTGTTTCGCAGCATTTTTACTTACCGGTCTATTTTTAGGCTTATTTTCCCGCGCAATCGGTTTGTTGCGGTCTACATGAGCGCGCAGCGGTAAGGAAGAAAATGGCGGCCTCAGGTTGTTTTCTTTTTCAGCTTCCAGTGAAATGATAGCCTCCCACGCAGACGTTCTTAGGCTTTTCACGCGTTCCTCCCCACGAACGTCTGCTCAACGGACCGGTCACATCCGTTCGTTGGCGGTTAGCCAATCATAGCTTCTCTGCCTATCCGTGGAAAGCTGGACTTTGACCGAATTTGACCCAACGCTTTAACACGAGAAATTTGTGCAGCAAAATGTTCAAAATTCTCATATACGTACGAGTTGCACCAGCAACTGCAGACGTACATATTATTTTAGAAGTACCAGCAACTGATAAGATCGACATTGAGGACCGGTACGTACGGTCTTGCCTGAACTAAGTCAAACAATGGGATATACAACTCGCAAATCAGTCAACTGATTCGCACGTCAACAGCTACATCTTAATTATATGGTGCCAGAAGGGACAAAAATAAACCTATTCTTTGAACTCGAGAAACATAAGCAACCTCTCTACAGAAACGTGTAGCTTTCTCGAAGTAAAGCTACGGCGTCTTCGAAGAAAAAACCAGACGTGGGTAAATATGAATTATGATATGCGTGATAGGAAGCAGCATACACACTACTTACAAGTAGTTCTAATGAAACAACCGGGCACAGCGCCACAAAATTATATGCAAGTAAGCAACATTTTACGAAAAAATTCTTATTTTCCACATTTTGCCCCTCGAAAGCAAATATTGTGCAATATAAATGAGCCTTAACAGTGCATAAGCACATGGCAAACAGCCTGGCAAACAATAGAGACGTCAACATTAACAGGACAGCGAATTGGTTCTTTTAAAACAAAGGCTAATCGCCAGTGAACGGAAGTGGCCTGTCCGTTGAGCAGACGTTCGTTGGGAGGAACGCGTGACAAGCCTAAGAAGGTCTGCGTAAGAGGCTGGTGAAATGACGTCAGTTAAAAATTAAGTCCGTGCTTGTTATTGCTCGCTCGGGTTTCTGCGGAGTTCTGAACTCGCGGTAAATTCAAACGAAGAGTAGATCAGTATGTGAAAACGTCGTGACAGGAATATGGAATAGTTGCACGATCCTAGCGATGGGCTCCTGTCAGTTCCGAATGCACCAGTAAGGTACTCTTATGAGTTGACAAAGGCAACATAATAGTTCTTCTGAAAATAGGGACGTTAAAAAAACAGGAACGTTAAATCGTCTTTAAATCCCATTCATTATGTTTTCTTTTTAAATTGAACCGGCAGAAAACAACAAAACCTGCAGTAATATCAAGATCTGTAATCCCAAGGCAAAAAGTGGTTCTTACGTCATCAACCCAGATGGAGATTTAGGAACCGCACCTTTTATTGTGCACTGTGACATGACGGACAAGAATGAAGTTGGCGTGACAGTTGTTGGTCACGGCAGTGAGACTTAAATGTAAGTAGCTGGATTTGGAGACAGAGGAAGCTGTGTGCGAGATGTTCACTACCTTCGAGTCGGCTTGACTGACCTTCCACAATTGACTTCTCTTGCAGCGTCCTCTTCTCACTGGGAGCAGTTTATTAAGCTCGATTGCCGTAATACCATTTTATGGCTGATTCTCAGTGCCACGCCATTCAAAATAGATCAAAAATATAAAACCGTACAATAGACTACAATAAAAACAAAAAGGCCCAAAAAATCACGCATACGCTCACCATTTTTGTAGAACATGGTATAATGGCTCATATACCATGATGACTTAGCTAATGAAAACTCTCCAATTGCATTATTCAATGATCCAGTTTTTAATAAACATAATTATATCATACTGACTCATCAACATTGTGAGACTGAGTCTCTCTCAACCCAAATTATAAAAATCTTATTCTCTGTATTGGATTTCTATTACGATAACCACGTGATTGTATTCGAACAAAATAAACTTTTCTAATAGGCTTATTAATCTAGCTCCAGCACTAGCTGTTACTTCTAAAGGATCTGAATATTAATCATCTTCACTCGAGCATTGATTATCACTCGGCTCCGCCATTTTGAATTTTTGAACATATCCGCTGACCACCTTAGGCTGCTACCACAGGCAGATCACCAGGGCAATAGTGATTTTTGTTTACAAAAGGTATTTTACGCAAAATCATGCATAAAAGCAACCGATGCTTTAAATTAGAACCTAAATGGGCCGTTTTTAGTTACAAATTGACTTAAAAAGCAAGAAAGTTATCCAAGAAAGAAAAATGTTCCACGAAATCCGAAAAGTTGCTCGAAGAACTAAACGTTGGTCCAAATCTGAAAAGTTGCTCAAGAAAATGCAGAGCAACTTATGTACAGCCCTAATGCTGGTGCACATCCAGATGGGCACCAACATAGCGGATGGAAATCAACAGAAACATCTGTCACGGTGTTTTGCTACAAAAGCGTATGATATATAGATTTAGGCCAGCCTAAAAGCGTAGCTGTGGCGTAAGCCCCTAAAATTCCCTAGACGATAAAAATGGAAAAAGTAAGACTAACAATGACACCGAAACTAACAATAACTGAATACACGCACCCCTTCCCACAATCTTGCAACACCACCATGAATTACAATAGCTAATGCTTATCAAGTATATAAAAAAATACTCGATATTAACAGCATTAACACGAAGTAAACTAATTCTAAATATTCTATATCAATCTTATGCTTGAAAATTATTACAACTAATTACTAAACTATTACGATTCCTAACTTTAACTTAAGTAATTTTAAACCTATGCAATAATAACAAACGAATACGAACTAACTAATTATTTACAAATTATATACAGCAGTTCACTATACAGTTCAGTTTCACAATCCCTGTCTTTCTTAACCAACACCACACCACAAAAGCCCCAACCGATGCCACAAACCTCCTCTTCTTCCTCTTTGGTTCAAACCTCGTCCCGCGTCTTTACGTCCTTTTCTTTTTCTTACAGCCGACGTTTTCTTCTCAGCACAAGGTCTTTCAACGCTTTCAATCGCCACACAGCACGTAATACTTCTTTCTCAGTCCTAACGCCACCACTGACAAATGTGTTTCGTCAAGTTACTTCTTGGCTGGCGCCTACCAATGGCTTTTGGTAGTGAATACTACTTTCTCTCTCTGGCCACAGACCCTTCACCTCGTCTCTCTTTTTCTTACTTTGTTCCCTTTACCAACAAAACTGCTGCACACAACAACCCACGACATCTGTACGACTTACATTTATACATTTATGGTAATTTTTCCCTTCAATTAACTCTTTAAACAAACGCTATAAAGAAAGTTACTGGAAAGAACACTTTTTACATTCTAAA
>CM042746.1:45813855-45827275 GCA_022496165.2 Catalaphyllia jardinei
TGAGCTATGAAGCCACACATTGGGAGCAAGGTCAATTTAGTGAGTTCTCTAAATTGACCTTGACCTTGGGGGGTAGATGTGTATCCTGTGTGTGTGTTTGTGTATGTGCTTTATTGTCTTGATCCCTTGTCACGCCTCGCCATCGATTCGTCATGATGCATGAGGTTGATACATACAAGGACAGATTTTTACACACCACGACTTGACACGACTTAAAGAAATAAAGGTTATAATGTAAGACTTGGAACGCGCAGATAGATCAATGACTACGTATAATATGTCATTATCAACAGAATGTGCCGCAGCATTTCTATCTTTTAGATACCCTAGTACATACATCTAAACTACACAATACACTTAGAATGTTTGAATATTAATTACTTTAATGTTACAAGAGTTACGTAATAAAGTTACGTAATACCCAACGACAAAATCCTAAACTAAATACACTGAAAAAAAACTTAAACTAAACGCAAACAACTATGTGATAAAACTAAATAATTTCGTGACAGTAGCTTTTTGGCCACGTTATTAAAACCCGATTAAGCTAACCCAGGAAAAGGTACAATTTTGATTTGAATTCTGTACCTTTGCGGTGAGGTTTTCTGTTTTAAGTTTTATAAACACAAAACAAAGCAGGAAAAAAAACATTTGTATAAAGAAAACGTTGTAATTCGAATAAATTTTAATCCTAGGCTAGCGGCAACCGGCTTCAAAACAATCTTGAACTGTTTTCAACAAGTTAACCTGACATGAGCCCGCGATCCAATTGAAAACCAGCATTTGGTCAGCAGTCAACTTCAAAAACACACGTGACGTTAATGACTTGTAGACTTGAGCCCGCGATATAGTTACGTGTGCTGGCCAGCAGATACCTTGTTTTGACAGGTGTCAATTGCTCATAACATGGACGTCCGATATCAAAGAAGTACACGGTAAACCAAGGCTGCATGTCTCTATCAACCTATTATTTGGAGTATGGCCGCCATGTTGCGCGACTCCCTCGCCGTTGTCGTCGTGCGTCATCGTGCGTACGCGCCCACGAGCAATACCGCTGCCCATGATAACCATGAGAAAATCAATACATGGGTTTCTTTTTCCTATATGATTATGGGGCTCTGCTTTGCGGCCCTTCATGCCGCCGTAGCTCCGCTATTAATCACCCGAGGAACTCAAAAATATGAAAATAATTCTTATTCTAATGCATAAACTGTTCAGATGGCCAAATTCCCCAAAATAACTCACTTTTTTAACCAGCATCGGAGCTCTCTTGGCGGTCATGTACATGCCGCGTCACGCAAGAGTTTAGAAATTCAAGCGTAGTTTATCGCAAAACCAAGAACCCATTTGGAGCGAAACTTTGTATGAATAGTACTTTTCAGCTGCTCTTATACTTCATGGAAGTAAAATATCAGGAGGATCAACATTTTTGAATTTCGTGACGTCATGTGAAAACCCCCAATTCTACAATTGAGACGCATTTGGCTGGTGGGTGTCACGCGATTTTGTCACCATGAATTACTGGGGAGGAGCCATATCTGCTAATCCATACAAGTGCGCATGCGGGTTAACCAAGTTATGCGCAGACACTAGTTATGGTTGCAACTGTGGTAAAAAGGACAGCTCATGGCGAGGGGACAGCGGTTTGCTCACGAAAAAGGCCTACCTTTCCGTGATGCAGTTGAAGTTTGGTGATACTGATGCCCATAGTGAGCAAGGCTATCACACTCTTGGAAAGTTTAAATGTTATGGAATCGTTTGAATAGCAAGCTATTAAGCCTAAAAGCTTGACGTGCTTCGTCAGAAATAGAAGTTGACGAACCTTAGCTTTCTTTTTTTGAAACTTTCCTTGAGGTGAATGTCCCCTACCAGGCATTGCTTCAATTGATGGAATAAAAATGATAGGTCACAACTTTCGATAGGGTGTTACGATGGCCAAATCTTACCCCATTTATGCCTAATCAGGAACGTTTTTTTTTTCACTTGACGCTACGTTTTGTGGCAGCTGAAAGCAAAGGTTATTAAAGCAATACTTAAAAAAATCTTGATAGATAGAAAATATAGGCCGTATGGAACAATGTAATATGTAACTTATGCAAAATTACACAATTCTAAACGGCATTAACTCAAAGCGTTCCTCGAATCATTGTTTTCAAGATCATAATTCACATCCTCGTGTATTGGCGTCGTGCACACTGTTAGCTATATGTTTGCTTATTTAGAGATTTAGGTATTGGAAGTATTACAAGCAAGGGAGTATATGTGTTGGTATTAATAGAACCGTAATGAATAATACTAAAGAATCAAAAAAAGATTTAAAAAAAGTATATGTTTGCTTCCTTCCGAAAATGTTTTTCGTATTTTTTTGACCTAAAGAGGATAATTCGTACACTAAAATTATCAATAAAAAGGATGCTGGTCACGATGCTAGCTTTAGATTAAACCAGCATTTATTTCGCTCTCGAGCTTAGCTGCCGAGAAATCTCTCTTGCGTTTTGAGCGTGCACGTACTGGTAGGAATATGGTACAGCCTCGTTCCCAGGGCTTTCCCTTCAAAATTGAGAAAAGCCCTGGGAACGAGGTTGAATATGGTAGGGATGCGCAATATAATAATGAGGAAATGTTTGCAAGTAACAGGAAAAAAAACATGTTTCCAGGTTTATTGATCAAAGCCTATATAGGCAACCTGTGATATTTAATAATAAGATAACATTGTGGCAGCTTTATATTTAGAATTCTAAGTAACCTTTTGAGCAACTTTCTTATTTAAATTTGAGGCATCTTTGGGACAGCCTAACTGTACTGTAATTGCGATCAAAGACGTTTTTCCAAAGCACGATTGGTGTAAACATGTCAGGAGATTTCATCATTATACAAAGATAATAATCAACTAGTTTTCCTGATTTTCATGTGAGGTCACAGAAGGTCTTTGTTACTTAATAGTTGCTTGCAAGTAACAGAAAAAAAAAACATCTTTCCGGGCTTATTGATCGAAACCTATATAGTCAACTTGTCATAGTTAATATAAAGATAACGTTGTAGCAGATTTATCTTAAGAATTCTGAGCGACCTTTTGAGCGTCTTTTACATCTTTGAGCAACTTTTTTTTTTTAATTTGAAGCATCTTGGAGACAGCCTTAAGAGCCACTGTCAGTAAATATGGAGAATCCGGCGACAGTTCGGAAAATTCGGATTTTATTTTATTGCGTCAAAATGACCCTTTTGGTGAACTATTTTCAGCAATATACTTTCAAAGTCCCAGCGAGTTCGCATTTTTGTGAAATCTAGGAAATTTCGAAATACAGCTCAATCAACCAATGGCCGATGGAATTTGCCCAAAATTGTACATTTTCAACACGCCAGTACAGAAAGAAGGGAACTTGCCTGGATTTTATATTCACAAAGTTTGTAATTTACCCTTTGGTCATTCTTTTGAGCTAAAATTCATTTTGAAGTAGACACGTTTTGTCTTTTTCTTGGCCATTTGAAAAATACAACTATCGCACTTTAATTTACATGTAGAATTTCAACGGATTTTAGAGGGTCATAACTCCTCTAGAATGCAAACATCTTGACAATTAAATGGTTTTAAAGAAAGAGCTATGTTATGGATATATCATGTCTAAATGGCTAGTTTGGCCCGTGAAAATTAAGCGCGCTAGACGAAAAACTGTAAAGGGCATTTTGACCAAATACGCCATTTTTGACGAGCGAGCAAGAACTTCTATTTGGCAGTCATCTTTATAAACACAATTGGACATGTTTCATGACACGACTTATTTATTTTATAGCAGTAACGTGAACAATTCCTGCTCTTGTACAAAACAAGATTTGATTTTGAAACAAGCATATCTTGTTGGTTCATGTTTCGTTCTATTCAATAAAGTAAAGTTTTGACAGTTAGCTCTTGTTTACAGTGCTTTTTACAGGCTTTATTTCGAAATAACCTTATTTTGCAACAAACGTCGTGAACAAATTATCTATTGTCCCGTGACAGACACTAATATGTTACGACTTTTTTAGTTTATTGAATAACGACACTAATGGTCTTTGATAACCCCAAATTTCAGGAGTTTCTCTTTAATACACTCCAAAGTAAAAATTTTAGCGTGAAGTCTGCTGGTTCAAAAGTAGACCTCCAAGAAAAAGGCGCGTAAAGTTTCTTACATGATGGATTAGGCATTTAACAAGCCAAACATTGGGGAAAGGGGTGAAAATTGGATCTCCGGGGAGGGGATGCAATGGTTGTTCTATTTTGTAAAAACGTTTCGGCAATTGTAGGACATGTTCCCGCCTTTTAGAAGGGAAAGAAATGAGCCTATGGTGGTAAATTAGGCAAAGTTTTTCCCAAGTAATTATACAAATCAAGTTGTACCTCATTTTACGGCTTTATTACAAAGTATCATTAGTATATGTTGAAACTAACTATATTTTTGGTCATATTCTTACTGTAATCATAATAATTACAACATTTGTTTCAGTGTTTTGATTGTGTCCCAACTTTTATGACTCAAGAAATGGTACTTCACTGAATACAGCTTTTAAACCTTTAATTCGTAATTTGAAAAATGTTGCTTGTCACTTTAAAAGATACATCTATAATAAAATTTTCAGCAAATTGTTACTTTCCACTTTTGGGACACATTGCGTTTTACTTTGTGAAATAATCTTTCGAGATTTTTTACGAAATGTCATTTAGTAATACTTCGTGAAATATTGCTTGATGACGTGGTACCTTGTGCTCTTTTTTTGTTTTTATTGTTTTCATTCTGTTTTTAGCAGATCATATTGTTGCTATGGGAACCTATTGTGCCAAAAAATTAACAGCAACTTGTTCACCGATGATCGGGCATGCAGTTTGTTGATACCATGATTTTGGCTCAAGTAGTTTAAGGCCTGGGTCAAAGGCTTTTACCGGTAAAAATATATTTTTTATATTTTTGAAGATATAAATGTCAATGGAACCAGATTTAGCACACAGTTAGGTTTTAACGTCCTGGACATTTTAAAATAGAATTGGTACTTCTGACAGGTCACGTGGCATGTCACGTGACGTTTAGCGGAAAACAGCCATTTTTTGAGAAATTGGTGGAGGTTTTTATCAATATCATGCCGCGATAACGCGTTTTAGATGCAGGTCAATTATTTTCATCCTCTCACGTTTGGAATGACCGTCCCTCTTTTCACAGAAAAATTTTATAGGGTGAAAGGTCGTCTTTTTCAACAAAATTTGACCCTTTATCATTTATATCTTCTAAAATCGAAATCAAGGAAGATCATTCCAAACGTAGAAAGGTAAATAATTTCAATTTGCATCAAAAACGCTCATTTTTTTATCAATAGAAAGAAAATTCGCCACCAATTCGCCGATTTACTAAAATTTCACAAAACGATCACGTGACATTCACGTGGTCAGTATATAATCAAGGAAACGTTCAGCTTGGTAAAACAAATATAACAAGAGATATAGCTGTCCAACCATATTTCTACTTTACATTCCAGACCCAGGCCTTAAACTGCTTGAGGGCATCAACTGATAAAGAGTGATTATAATGACCCATAAAACCGTAAGTCTTCGAAAGTACTGGAAACTGTTTCCAACCACGTTGAAAGGGAACCACAAGCTGAACATCTGCTGAAAAATCGGTGATCTCGTTCCAAGAATATTTCACAAAACAAGTGTTTTTTTGCGTCTTGTTTGAAAAAGAGAAAACGCCGCAAGTTGAATGAGCTTTCACTGAAAAAAACTCCCCATGAATCTAAAGCGAGATACTTGGTTATAATTTCTCCCATGGTTTGGAAGCAAGAGTACCACGTTAAAAAGGTTGCGTTTCCAATGACAGAAATAATGCTTAGCTTTCTAACCTTTCCTGTGACGATCCTGATGAATGTGCTGGTGATAATGGCGGTGAAAACTAGGCCCAGATTGCAAAGTATAGTCAAACCTGTATTAAGGAGACCTCACATTAAGCAGACACCCTCTATTAAGAAGATAGCAGTGAAATTCCCATTTTTTTTTCCACATTTACTTTAGAAAGCATGTATTTAACGGACACCTTGACTTTTATGGTAATTTCTATTGTTAAAATAGTGCAGCAAACGTACACGGCAAAAATAATGGTTAATATCTTGTCCAGGTTTATTTAGGTCATTTAACTTTGCCAACAAACTGAGCTCTCAGAAAAATGCAAACGTTTGTTATTCGGGTTTATTTGTACACTTTTTTTACACTGATCAGTATCGAAGGGTTTGCATGCAGCTATGAAGTGTACTTTTCGTTCAGTACGACGATTCGTACGGGGCTTCGTTTATCGGTTTACTTTGTAACCCGTGGTGAACATGTTTCACCACAAGCTGCTGGAGAAAAGAAAGCCCTTAAAACTATCAGGATAATTATAATAGCTTTGCACTATGTCTTTCCCCACTGTTGATGCATATTTTTTGGATCGTCTTTTCTAATATTGCAAGTTACATTGTAAACGTAATAGTTTTGTACTCATCCCGTTTTCGTATCGTCGTTATCATCACCTAATTCTCTGCGCAATCTGATAATCATCAGTACTGCTTTAGAAATAAATCTTCTGAAGTACCTGCAAGGAGCTGCTTAGCATGAAGTGCACAAACTTTAAAGAGGAATAAGAAAATGAAATAAAAATAGTATTGCTGGTGTGCGATATCGATGATACTGGAATTGCTATTAAAGTTAATAATAACGTAATGAAATAAACTTCAGTTGAAATTGATTTAGAGTGTTGTCACTTTATCATGTTTGAAGGAGATAATTTGACTTAAACACATGGCGAGTTATTGTTTAGCTACATATAAATTTTTTGTTTGTTTTTTTCACGCGGCTTTCATTGTAATTGCAAATCCTGGACTATGAAAAATAGGTTTCGCTGTCGTGGATATCGGTTTAGCTTTAAGAAAATGTAAAAATGACTGTAAAATACTTAAAATTATTCTGGTAGTGATTTTTGTCCACTAAAACCTGAAATTGCTCGATTTCTTAAATTCCTTGTCGAATTTCAGTTATCCGAGCTCACTCGGATTTTTGATCAGTCGCCGACAGCTGTCGCTTTTAACGAACAAGCGCAAGACAAAAAATATGTTTTAAAGAGCGTTCCGAAAACGAATCATAATTATCACAATTTGTTTTATTGTTTTAATAGTGCGTAGAGTTATGTCACATAAGAAATACGGTGCTTCAATATAGTCAACAAAATTTTAGTTCGTAACTTTCGGCATGATGTTTGTCACTTTAACAATTACATATGTTTGCTAAGGTTATTGGCGAAATGCTACTTTTCACTTTTAAGAAAGATTTTTTGCTTTGAGAAATAATCCTTCGAGATTCTTTGCGAAATGCCAGTTCATACTTCGTAAAATATTACATGAATGAACGTTTTGTAGTGTTTATTGTTTTTTTTCCAATTAGTTTCGGGTATAGACTGTGATCCAGGTTGGTATATTTCATAAAGAACTTTCCGTGTCGAGTTTTCAAAATACTGCAAGATTAATTTCCCCTGAAAGGACCGGCCATTAGCGTAACTGAATCTAAACCGGGATCCTTGGTTAAACTATGTCCCATGGTTTGGAAAGAAACGTACTTGGTGACAAAAAAATTCCTTTCGCCCAAATTGCAAAGTAAAAATAACATTTTGAAACCCTGTTTGGCTGGAACAGACCTGTTAGTGGGAGCCGCTTCACAGCCAAGTTACATATCGGACAGATTTATGTCATAAAACGTTTATCTCTGTCGGAATACTGCCGATACTATAATTAAGGTGGCGCATTCAATGTTTTTAATTCCTGTTTCTGCATCTCTGTTACATCTGACTATAATTAGTTCACTTATTAGTAGCGCTTTGGAAACGAGATGATTCCTAGGACGCGCCAGGAGCTACTTCAAATGAAATGCAAAAAACCTTAATGAGAAGTCAGATATTATCTCAATTCAACTAAAACAAATTTATGGCGTGGGATATCGATAATCCCGAAATTGATAATATTAAAGCAAGAGGATAGAGAATATGATGTGGATCATAATCTCTTAATTAAAGATATTAATATCATTATGTTGACAGGAACTTCCCTGGAAATTGATTTAGAGTTTTTTCAGTTTCCCGAAGGAGAGAAATCAAGTTAAAAATACTGCGAGTTATATCGTGTTTAATTACCATTGAGCTTTTGTGTTCTCGGTATCAGACGACGTGAGATATTAATTACAAATCCTGCCTTATGAATAAAAAGTTTCGCTAATTAAAAACAAAAATGAAACTAGCCAGATTTTCAGGAGAATAAAAGAAGATCAAGTGCATATCAATTCCTATCAACGAATCAACAGCAAACTGAAAAGCAAGTGCCATTTGAAGACGTGAAACGTTTTATGCATATCCAGACTTCGTGAAGGTTCCTTCTAAAAAATATTTTAAAATTCCTCATCTAACAATACTAAATTTAAAAGCGCAATAAGTTTACTTTTGCAGTTGAAAATTTAATTCCTTGTATTAATTTTGTTTTAACTGAGTCACTCAGACTTTTAATGAGTCCTTGACAGCTGCCGCTTTCAATGAACAAGCGCAAACAAAAACTGTATTTTCAGGAAAGCTCCGATCGATCACGGATAATAATTATCAACATTTGTTTCAGTGTTTTGACTGTTTCTCAAAGTTTATAACACAAGAAAGTTATTTCCCTGAATATAGCTTACATGAACAAATTTTAATTTGGAATTTGCGAAATTGCCGGCTTTGTCGCTTTAAGGGTTACATATATTTGTTACTGAGAGTTTTGGCGAAATGTTGCTTTCCATTTTTGAGAAAGATTAATTGCGTTTTGCTTTGTGAAATAATCCTCAGAGATTCTTTGCGAAATGTCGCTTTAGTCTGACGTGGTACCTGAATGAGCGTTTTGTGGTGTTTATTGTTTTCTTTTAAATTAATTTGGTATATAGGCTGTGATCTAGTCAAACATATTTCATAACGAACATTTCGTTCTGTGTTGAAAGAGAACCACAAGCTGAGCATACACTAAAATTTAAAAAACCTCGCCATGAACGTAACTGAATCTAAAGAGGATTCCTTCGATGATACATGTCCCATGAACGAGATGCTTTGGAAGCAGGAGTACCAGGTGGAGAAAATTGCCTTTGCCATAACAGCAATAATCCTGAACATCCTAAGTTTTCCTGTGACGGCCGTGATGAATGTGCTGGTGATAATGGCGGTGAAGACAAGACCCAGATTGCAAAGTAAATATAACATTTTGCTGGCCTGTTTGGCTGGAACAGACCTGTTAGTAGGAGCCGCTTCACAGCCGAGTTACATCGTGGGGCAGATTTATGTCATAAAAGGAATATCTCTGTCGGAGTACTGCAGATACCACGAACTGACCAATCTTCTGGTCTTGAGTCCTATTTTTGCATCCGTGTTACATCTGGCACTGATCAGTATCGAACGGTTTGTAGCTATGAAGTATACTTTTAGTTATATGGCAATTGTTACGGGGCTTCGTTTAAAAGTAGCCGTTGTTAGTTGTTGGGTCTTCGCATTTTTCCCAGCTGTTCTGGGAAGTCTTTCTAAAAATTTTGGATTTATTTCCAATGTCGTATCTGTAATAGTTCTATTTGTGAACATTTTTTTGATACTTTTCTGTCATTTATCGGTTTACTTTGTAACCCGTCGTCATGAGAAACAAATCAAATGTGAACAGGTTTCGCCACAAGCTGCTGCAGACTTCGCAAAGGAGAAGAAAGCTCTGAAAACTACAAGGATAATTATAATGGCCTTGTTTGTATGTCTTTTTCCCTTATTTATGTATGTATTTTTATGGTTCCTCTTTTCTAGGGGAAACAGTTACACTGGGAACGTAATACTTTTGTCTCATCCCGTTTTCGTATGGTTTTATTCGCTCAATTCTCTGTGCAATCCGATTATATACTGCTATAGAAACACACTGTTTAGAGAGACTTGTAAAGAGCTGGTGAGAATGAAGTGGACAAACTTTAATGTGGAGTAAGAACTTATTAATAGAAACATTTCTGGGGTGTGATATCGATAATGCCAGAATTGTTAATACTTAAGTTTTTATTGTTGAAATTAATTTCATTCCTAAGTAATTTAGAGTGTTGTCAGTTTCTTTGAAGGAGAGAAATAAACTTAAAAACATACATGCGATTCATTGTTTAGCCAGAGTTCAGTTTTGTTTTAGTTTTCAACGACGTTAATTTCAACTGCAGACCTAATAGTGTGAAAGAAAGGTTTCTCTAAATAAAAATTAAAGAAGATGACATGCATATCGATGAATTAACACCAACTCTGAAAAGCAATAAAGCATTACAGGTCTCAAACTTTCGACCCATTTTATCTGAACTTCGTTAGGGTCTTTCCTTAAAAGATTACTCCTGGAGTTTAAAGCACGATACTTTATCTCCAGCAAGGGAAATTAATTTCCTCGTCGAATTTCAGTACTAACCTGAATCACTCGGACAGTACCAGTCGATGACAACTGGCAATTTCAATAAAAGCAAAAGCGGAAGACAAACCTCATTTTTTAACATAAAGGTTTATGAAGAATACTCATTTTAACATTTGTTTCAGGGGTTTGATTGTGTTCCAGTGTTTTCCTCTCAGAAAATGGTATTTCAAGATTTACAAACTACAAAATTTCAAAGTCGTAGTTTCCGAAATGGTGGTTGCCACTTTAACAAAAATTACTTAATATTATTCCTGAGATATTACTAACTTGCTTATATTACCATTCTAAGAAATATTCCTTTTTCTTTTGTGAAAAGATCCCTTGAGGATCTTCACTACTGAGTTTACTTTTGCCGAATAGATAGAGGATATTACACGGTGGCGAGAAGATGTCAATTTTATGTTTGAGTCGCAAGAACAACATCTCACTCGAGCACAAAATTCATATCTTCGAGTTAACATGTAATGTTCTTTTTATCATTTAAACATACTGATGACGGCGTTTTTTGATGATTTTCCGAAAATTTCAGACCACTTTCCGAAGATTTCCGAAGACTTTCCAAAAATTGTTTCGAAGGCCAGCGAACGTTCCCGAACACTTTTCCAAGACTTCCGTAGATTACCGAAGACATTCGAGGAAGACCTGGAGATGTATTGATGATGCACCAACGAATTTAAGAACAAGTAAGAGACAAATTTGATATCAGTGAAATCATCGATATCTTCACATGTAGGATATAATCGTATTGCTTTTATCAATTTGTTACTTCCCGGCATACCGCTGACTTTTATATTATATTCTGAGAAATATTCCTCAATGGGGCTTATCCTCAGTGAATTATTTGTGATCTACTTAAAAAATAGATTCTATGTGATGTATATATGAAATAATTCATATTTGAACTGCGGTTATAGATGCAGTTATAGATGGAAAGAAGAAGCCTGAAAAAAATCAGGGCTTCAACGGGATTCGAACCCATGACCTCCAGTTGCTTAAATTGGAAGATTTACTGCGTTCCAGTTGCTTAAATTGGAAAATTTACTGCGAGGATCATACTTCACTTGCATCTATAACCGCAGTTCAAATATGAATTATTTCATATATACATCACATAACTTCACTGCACGGGAAAATATGAACTCAATAATTTGACCTTGCTCCCAATGTGTGGCTTCATAGCTCAGTTGGTAGAGCATCGCACCGGTATCGCGGAGGTCATGGGTTCGAATCCCGTCACGTGAAGCCCTGATTTTTTTCAGGCTTCTTCTTTCCAGTTGCTTAAATTGGAAAATTTACTGCGAGGATCATACTTCACTTGCAAATAGATTCTATGTTGCCGTGCGTCTGTTCAGTAATAGATCAAAGATGACGTCAAAATGTGGTAAGACCAAAAAAGTGGCACACGAGGCGTAGCCGAGTGTGTCGCTGATGTTCTTACCACATTTTGACGTCTTCTGTGATCTATTACTGAATCAGACGCACGGTAACACGGAATCTATTTGTTTTATATAATAACGAAAAGCCTTTTTTGTTTCAAAGTATTTCAACATAACGCCAGCCGGCCTTTTGCCCCGCCTTTGCACAAAAGAAAGCAATTTGACGTGATCTATAATCTATACAAAATGAAACAATTTCATTGGTTGCTATGCGTAGCAAAGAGTTGTGATTGGTCGTGAAAAATCACGCCACTGTCAGACCTGACTCGAGCGAACTCGAGCGTCGCTCCTCGTTGAATGAAACCTTACAGTGAAAGCAGAATTGAACTGCGAAATCTACAAATCTTGAAAAAAATGCTGGAAAAATCAAGTCAGTTTTTGTCATCGGAGCAGCCCTGTGAGCCGAAAAGCTTGGACGTTGCCTTGAAAATTTCAGGAGTTGGAAAAATACCCTCGGAAAACTTGTGCTGCGGTCAACCTAGAGGCATTTGATCCGAGTTTTGAATGAAAGGAGTGTAAATGATGGTAGAGATTTTTGTCTTCTGTGGTTGGTGATTCTCAAATCAGCTTGATATAGTGTCGGAGACACATTTTAGCTGCGATACTGTTGTCCGTTAGCTGTGGTTAGCTATACTTAGCTCGCTGCTGTGCCCTGAAACGGAGAGGAACATTCGCATCGGAAAGCAAGGTTATGTATTTTATTTTACCGATTATAAGAAGTGGTGTTTTGATGTTTCATTCCTGACATCAATCATTGTGTCAACGTTTGTTTTGACACTGGGAAAAGATGAGTATTTTAAATAAATTAATCTCAGAAGCATTTTGTTTATTGCGTTTGTTAAATTCCAGATAAAGCAATGGTTCTCGGCTTACCAAGGCCAAGTTTTTGCATGGTTTAGCTCGCTCGTCTGCCGACTGAGGCTGCTAGAAAATTATTTCTGTATCATTTTCTAAAAGAAACGGCTTTATCTTTCGTTTTCTGGCTTCTCAAACCTGTCCAATTCCTCGGCAAGACTTTTTTGTACCTTAACTTTTGCCCAGTCACGTAAAATATTATCCTAATTCTCAGAACTTTCCGCCATTTTAAAACGGCAGAGGGAAAAACTTTGTAATGATGACGTCAATCGTACATCTGTCCTCTAATAGATCATAGGCGAGAACCAATCAAAATGCGAGAATAACTTGGGTTATTATATAAAACTGTTTTCGTTTTAATTCATTTCGTATAATTATCTACAGTGATCTTTTTACGATATTTTGTAGAACAAGATATCTTGTTGTGTTAGAAAAAACAATTAACAACATGATCTAAAGTGTAAGGAGAACTCGGAAAAAATCCGACTCACAGATGGCGGGATTGTTTAGGCTGTTCGCACCACTCAAATGTAAATTTACCGCTTCTCAAAAAAAAAAATTGGCGAGGGAAAACAAAAACTTGTTATAAAGATTTATTATTGATCTCAAGAGACTATGATCTAAGAGAACACATCCCCCATACATGGCCCTCT
>CM042746.1:45827675-45838646 GCA_022496165.2 Catalaphyllia jardinei
CTTCAATCCTTTCGGCACTTTCCGAGAAACGACTTTCAAGCAGGTTAGAAATTCGAGTCTTGGCACTATGTGTTAATCATTCATTATTCATGCTAGGGAATGACACGACTTCTGTTTTACGGCTTCGGAAAAGCACGTATAATTTTCCTGCCCAGCTCTGAAAATGATTTCCAATGCTAACAGTGCGACAGTTCAACTGAACAAACTGTTTTTTTTTTCTCTTAGCCCGCTAAATTTTCAATTTCTTATTTGGATGGACACAACCTGATGACCGTTGGCCATTGCTTGCGTGATCGGGGGCCTAGACTAAAAATAACTTTGACAGCGTGACGCGAAGCTTAAAATAGATTTAAAAAGATTATCATAGGGCACGGGGATATGTTCTCTCGCCTCATTTTCTCTTGTTGATCTGTATTAAAGAAAGCTGAAATCGTGCGCCCTAAAATATCGCTGCGCGCGAGGAAAACGACCGTTTGAAAAGAATTTGCTTTGTTGCACCAGACCAAACTGATTCAAAGAAAACTAACAGAAGGGGTTGTTCTTGAACGCGTTCGATCGAATGTCTTTGATCGCAGTGTTCGTACGGCTTTTGTGTTTGCCGCTCCTAAGTTATGGAATGCTCTGCCTAGATTTATTAGGGAAACCAATTATATTGACAGTTTAAAAAGAGAGTTGAAGACTTACCTTTTTGGTAAGGCATTTCGTACTACTTAGATTATGATCTTTTATTATATGGCTACAATAGTACGCGCGCTCTGATTGGCTGCTGAGCGGGCATTATTTTCTTGTAATGCCTGGCATTATGAAATTTTTTCTACAATGGCTCAAAGGCTCATTTGAGGAGGTGTGAGTAAACGCCACGAGTGCGTGGGCGAAAACGTTAAAAGCAATGGACAAAGTACAATTATAAAAGTTTCAATAACTGAAAGAAAAACTAGCATACTTCATCAGTATCAGCGACGAAGAAATTCATAGCGCGCGCAAGCGGATGTGAAAAATTTCTTCTGGTGTTTCTATTGTATTCTTTTTAAGGATACCGCTAAAAAGGCCATATAATAAATAACTTATTTACCTCGTCCGTTCAGTCATTACAGGGAAATCTCAGACCTCGGCCTTTATGTATTGACCGAGCGATAGTGAGGTCAATACATCAAGGCCTCGGTCTGAGATTTCCCTGTAATGACCTCACTCTCGGTTAATAAGTAGTATATATTTTTAGCTTGGACCATTTCTTAATTTTAACCATAAGATTTTTATTCTATTATTCATTGTTATTTTATTATTATTGTTGTTATTATTATTACTATTATTTGTATGGCGCATTTGAATATATTTATATAGATATTTGCGCCTTATAAGCTTTTAAATTAAATTAAATTAATTTTAAATTAATTAAACCTCTATCAAAATCTGCGCAGTTAAAAAGCGGTTGATTCTCAACATATTTGTTTACTTACGCGAGTCAGTAGTGTTGTTCGTTACTCACTTGTTACGCTCACAAAGCCGATGGCCGCTCATCTTATTTGAAAAACTTTGAAAACCATCGACGGCTTTTACCACTTATGTTCGCAAAATACGAAGACAGCGCGTCTACTCTTGATCAGGCGCTGGTGATGATCTCTTTGTACCTGCTTTTATCAATCGCATTTGTTTACGTTTCGTCGGGGTTTCGACATTTTATTTTGTTTTCCCAAACCGCCTGATATTTTCGGCTAAAGCACTTCCAACACGCTTGCCAGCAGATTCCGTTTATCGGTAGCCAAGAGGCAGAATACTTGATTGTAGCAGCTGAATCACTGTGCTTGGCTGTCCACAAACTTCTCTCAATCTCCAAAGAGCTTCGCCGTTTAGTTGAAAGTGAAACATGGGATTAATTTTGTTGACAAACGTGTTGACAAACGGAGCTCCTCTGTTGTCTTGGCAGACTCACCAGAAAAAAATGTAATCGTGGCAATTCAAGGCAGGTGTGTATAAGGGCTCGGGGAGGGAGGGGGGGGGGGGTCCACAACAACAGGAGAGGATGACAGTTCCGGTTGGGCCTCCATAGAACTGCTTTCATTTCTGGAAGCTTGGCCGGAAGTTGATGCTATGGATTAAAATGAAAACCATAAAAATACTTCTGATTATTTTACGATTTTAACCAAGGATTGTTTAACTAAATACCGAAAACAATTTTTACCTGTTACAGTGACAGTGTATATGGGCTCGGGGAAGTCTACAATAACAGGAGAGGATGGCATTTCCGGTTGCACCTCCATAGAACTTTCCTCGCCAAAAGGTCGGCTGGAAGTTGATGCTGGGGATTAAAATTAAAAACATAAAAATATCGCCGGAAGTTGGCCTTTACACGCGTGACCTCGCACTGATGTCAAAAGTATATGACGTCAATCCAAGATGACTGCTGTGCGATAAAGGCGAATTGATAAGCAGGGCCAGATGGATCGGGCTTTCGACGAGCTCTGAAAAGAGCTCCCGGTCACCTGCAGTTTCGCTTTCCTTGTTCATTGCGCGACAGGGTTTCGAATGAATCAGCTGCGCCGACCAAATACTTTGAATTTGGCGGTAATATTTTACAGTTAAGTGATTCTCTTGAATGGGTATTGTTACTTTTGACAGCCATTGGTATGCAGACGTCTGCTTAAGATAATAGCTCTTGCATGGAAAACGCGTCATTTTCAAACACAGCTCGGACAAGTAGCTTTCAAACTTACAAAGCCGAAGGTTCCTGTAGACTAATTTTCAAAGTCGGAACGTGAAAGTTGGGAAGGCCGTTAAGACTGTCTGAAAATCGCTTCTGTAAACGGCCTTCAAACTAAAAATGGCCGATTTTTGCTTATTTTAAAGCGTAAAAAGCTAGTTCTTATACCTGCTATATCCTCTTTATTATTAGCTTAATTTGACGATACAACCGTCTTCAAAAAACAAGGCGTGAAAGTTATAACTCGTGAAAGTCAGAAAAGCAAGTTTTATCAACCCAAGCGCACCAATTTGGGGCCTTTCTTCTCTTATTCAGGGAATTTCATGGCGCGCATATATTAAAATTTGCCGCTTTACCGGTTATGAATATTTAATGATGTCCAGGCATTCTCCGCGATGCCTATCTGCCCTATGAAAACAATGAAAGTGTACTTGAGAGCCAGGGCCGGGAACTTCTGAAACTAGATCTATATCCTAGCCATGTCTGGGCTCAAACTATGCAATATGGTGGCCACGGCTATAGAATCGGCCCCTGGTTAATTAAGACTTTAGGGCACTGGTCTTTGAATTATCCCGACCTGTATTCCCGCAGTTCAAATCAATTTCTTTTCACGTCTTATTCCTGTCACGGCGGGTAAAGATGAACTAGATAAATTGGCCTGTTCCCAACAGCTCAGTTGGTAGAACACTGCAGCACTAACGTAGAGGCCATGGGTTCGAGTCCCGTTGAAGCCGTGAATGTTTCTTTCTCGGGCTAAAATTTGCAATTGCTTCAAGGGAACCTCCACTCGTACAACAAGTTGGCTTTGAATTGTTTGAAGTAATTAATGAATCTCAAATTTTACTGGACAAGGTGAAAATAACATTCAAGAGTAGCAAAAATTTAGTTAAGGTTATAAAAAAAAACAATAAAACGAAGTGACACACTCGAACACCAACCCACAGTCAAGCTAGCACCTTACGCATGCCATATCACCCGGGCAGTGGCAGCCATGGACAGCTGTTTCGGCCTTGTTAGGCCTCATCAGCATGGCAGAGCCTTCAGGCAGAAAATAGGACTACAAGCCCTATGCACTCTGCCCTTTACTGCCGAGGCGGGTGCAAGCACCCCTTTAAGTGCCAGCTCCACACAACACACGAGAGAAATGGTGGCTGGGAACCGCAGGGCAGTTCTCCCACGGCAGGCGCTGGGAAGGTGAATCAGCCTTAATTGCAGATCGGTGTGCCAGGAAATTTATCTCAAAAAAAAAATAAAAGCAAGTGACACACTCGAACACCAACCCACAGTCTGGCCAGCAACTTACGCATGTACACAGCCATATCACCCGGGCAGTGGCAGCCATGGACAGCTGTTTCGGCCTTGTTAGGCCTCATCAGTATGGTACAGCCGTTGGGCAGAAAATAAGACTTCAAGCCTTATGCACTCTGCTCTTTACTGCCGCGGCGGGTCCAAGCACCCCTTCAAGTGCCAGCTCCATACAACACCTGAGAGAGCTGCTGGCTAGGAACTGCACGACAGTTCTCCCACGGCATGCACTGGGAAGGTGGATCAGCCTTAATTGCAGATCGGTCCGTCAGTAAATTTATGTAAAAAAAAACAACAACAACAATAAAAGCAAGTGACTGTTCGAGTGTGTCAGTTTTATTGTTTACATTAAATTCACTGACACACCGATTGGCAATTAAGGCTGATCAACCTTCCCAGCGCAGCTGCAATGTTTCATTTCTCAAGTTTTCGTTAATACTTTAGGTCATTTATTGGTTTACTTTGTAACCCGTCGTCACGAAAAACAAATCAAATGTGAACAAGTTTCACCACAAGCTGCTGCAGACTTCCCAAGAAGGAAGAAAGCTCCGAAAACTACCACATAATTTGGTTTTACCTACTGGTGTATAACGTGAATCGGCCACCGTAAAGAGATTCGGTAGCTGACGTTTCGTTTTGCTCCGACGAAGGGCTAACGCTCGAAACGTCAGCTTCCGAATCTCTTTACGGTGGCCAACTCACATTCTCAACCCAGCTGATAAAACCAAATTATCTTGTAATACTCCCATCGACGCAGAACCACAGTTTCATTAGAAACGTACCCCCTTTTATTCGTCTGTAAACTACCAGACGAGGATAATTGTATGTCTTTCCACCCTGTTAAAGTCTTCTCTTGGTTCCGCTTTTCTAAGAGTAGCAGTTACACTGGGAACGTAATACCTTTGTCTCATCCCGTTTTTGTATGGTTGTATTCGCTCAATTCACTGTGTAATCCGATTATATACTGCTATAGAAATAGGATGTTTAGAAAGACATGCAAGGAGCTGCTTAGAACGAAGTGCACAAACTTTATCACTGGCATGTGATGTCGATAATGCCTGCCGGAATTGCTAATACTTAAGTTATTATTGTTGAAATGAACTTCGCTGGAAAGTAATTTAGGGTGCTGCAAGTTCCCTTGAATTGTTTAGCTACTATTCAGTTTTGTAACTTATAGCTAACGTTTTAGGAGAATAAAAGAAAACTGAGTGCACACCAATTCCCCATCAATGAATGAACAGCAAACTGAAAAGGAAGTGTCATTTAAAGACGTCAAAGTTTCCATATGTGAACTTTGCAAAGCTTCCCTCTTTAAAAAAATTGCTTTAAAAAGTCACAACGAACAGAACTGTATAATTTGAAAGCACAATATTTATGTAAACCGTGTCAATGCTTTGCACCAAAACAGCCACCTGCACTTTGATTTCACGACTCCTAAAGGCCTTAAAATCACTCCGAACGATGAAAAAACGGAGAGGAAAGCGAGAAAAGGAAAAGACAGAAAGACAGAAAAGGAGGGAAAAAAAAGACTGGCATTCCTTTTAATCTTTTCTATTTAGAAGGGGACGATTTCCTTAACACAACACTGTTTTTATGTATCCAGACATACTATATATGTACATAATATCATTATCCACTGGACACTTGCTGTCTTCTGAAGGTAGAAGGTCAAGTCCATGGATAGAAGTTGCAGTGTAGCACCGCTCCAATGAAGAAATACAACAAAAAATATCCCAGAAGAAACTTAGATCTCCACTGGCTGCTGCAGTGCCTGTTTGTTAGGTCAGCAGTATCTTTGATGATGACATGTGCAGAACACCAGTAAATGAGAGGAGATGCAGAAGCAATGAATCTTGTTATGACCTAGACAAGAATGCATCAAATACATCAGAATTAGTAATGAACCATTTTTGAGGGGGTGGGGTGGTTGGGCAAATTCTCCCAAGAACTTCTGCACAGAAAAAAACTGTGGAAAAATAAATTGTGCAAGGGGAATGACGGAGTAAAAAATAACCAGGTCTACTAACCAGGTCCTTTGTTACTTCTTTTTTGAAAAAACATTCTTGGACAAGCTATTTCCCACCAAAAAAAATATGCACCCCCTACTTTGTCAAGGAGAAAACAATTCATGCCGGTTTAGAAAATTGCCCAGCCGCACTCCCTGTCAAAAAATAATTGTCGCTCTGTCTACAGGTATATGTTTCATGTTCAAACTAAGCAAAATTTGTGATTTAAACACGAGTCCAACATTGTCATTGGGGAGGAGGGAGAAGGCCAAGTGTACTTGGTAGTGTAGCTGCGATTTACACACAATTGATTATTTTGCATTGTGTGTGAAAAAGCC
Source organism: Catalaphyllia jardinei (assembly GCA_022496165.2). Classification (NCBI taxonomy): domain Eukaryota; kingdom Metazoa; phylum Cnidaria; class Anthozoa; order Scleractinia; family Caryophylliidae; genus Catalaphyllia; species Catalaphyllia jardinei. The sequence continues at coordinate 45,834,023 of CM042746.1, forward strand.
AGACAATTTCAAATTTGTCCCTAGACTTGCCTTGGTTGTAAAGGCAGTTTTATGCTTTGGTGCAAAAGCATGAAACGTGTTTTTCAATCCTGACCATATCCCAACATTCATTTCTCTAGAACAACATACAGAACTCATTTTGCAGTAGTTTCTAAACTCTTGGAAAAAACGTATTGACACAGACCTGGACATGCATCGATGTGAAGCCAAACACTGTCATGAAAGCAAGATGGAATGCATACACTACGACTGATGGGCTGTGGTAAAAATCACTTTGACTTCTTCCAGTCGCTTGATGAATTGATCTCCTTGAAAAAAAGAAGCACACTGTAAGAATTCAAAAATTTTCACTTCTTTAGATCTCGTTTTTGTACAAGACTGGCCTAAACATGAAAACTAAGGAAGGTATCTAGACAAGACTAGAGTCAGGGTCTCTAAAGATCTTAAAAGCATCTACTAGATAAAAAGCAACTAAATATAGAGGAAGTTTGCATGTGGAGGAGGTGGAGTGGCCCAACAGATATTTGGCCATAACTACAACTAAAATCACCAAACTGTGGAATGTGGTGTAATTTTTAAACACTATTCCATTATGCATTTATGCAAGACTTCACTTTTGCAGTGCCTCTTTCCACTGAAAATGGGCGCCAGCAAATTTAATATTGGGTGATCTGGGAATGAACTAGCACTCATCCATAGGATAGCACTCTGGGTCAAGTAAAAAGTATTACAGAAACCAGGAAAAGCTCTGGCAGGCTTAAGGGCAATGCAGCCTGACAAGTCATGAGACAAATGAGGTAAAATACATGTACATATAGTTTGCACTGAGGTATTAAATCTTTGTCTCTCTCATAATTTAATGAGATACATGTACATGAACAAGTCTCAGAACTTAAATTACTGTAATAGAGCTGGAAATATATTTTTTATTTTTTTTTTTTCAGCTGGAAATATTACCAGTTTGGTCATACATTATGTACTTTACATGTACACAGATTTTCTGATGACTCAATTGGTAGGTATATGTACATGTGTATGAGGTAATAACCATGCTGCACAATGCATTATTTAGGGTGATTTTCACAACACGTTTCTGTTTCAAGTTTTATACAAGTCTGGAGAGGTACTTAATCTATAAAGTAAAGCAAACCGCAGATCTGTATAATTTTTGCTTTTAAAAAAAAAATGTTTGAAAGCAAACAAGGTCTACAAACAAGGTCTACAGGATTAAAACTAAAAGTCATCTTGGTTCTCAGTCATGATGTCCATCCATAATGTAAACTTAGTTAAACAATTGACAAATTTGAATGCATACAGGGTTCTCGGTAGAAATTTTCATAGTGGCCAATAAAGCATAATAGGCAGCATAAAGCAAGGCCTGAAGAGCCAAACCAACCTACATGTAGGGGGGGTGTACGGGGGTCCAGGGGCATGCCCCCCCCTCCCCCACGAAATTGAACATGTAGGTTGCCAAGTATGTGATTTTACGCACAATTTCATGGTGGGCAAAGTGTAACTGTTACAGAAAATGAGTTTTTATGATCATAAAATTTGATGTACTTGTAGCAAGTAGTGCTGTTTTATCGTTTTAAAATGTTATTTTCTTCTTGAAACTGCTCATTACAGGTGGTGGAACTCACCCAGCTGCTGGCTTCTACTGAGAACCCCGTGCATAATATTCGACAGTTATTTCCAGCATTGAATAAATAAAGAGTCATCATATGAGCCAGGTGACCTATCAGGCCACTGCTTATTTCACGTTTCTGTAACAAGAAGCAATTAGGGGTCTACTCCCTCCAAATGGGAGGCTAGTCCATTGCAAGGTTACCCCCAGCATAAATTAAATTGGTATGCACCTGTGTGGGACAGGCACTGTGAGAGTAAAGTGTCTTTTCCAAGGCAAGGTAAAAGGTAAAGTCTGCAAGCAAGTCACGTGGCTCATTAAGCCGGAGCCAAGTGCACTAAGCATGAGACCACTGTGCCTTCCACAAGTGCACATATAAAATGGAGATCGAAAATGGACAGGGCAATTGCTTATTCTCCTTGTACATACCTTGCCATATTATCAGGCCTGCTTTTTTGTAATAGACCAAGTGTCTTCACAATTTCAAGGTTTTCTTGATTACAACAGTAAATTAGTACCGCATATGAACTGAGAAAAATCATTGGTGTAGCAAGAAGAAAGTTTGGTATTTGCTTCAACTCAAAGTAACGTAAAAGTCCAACATTCCAGTAACTGTCTTGGATATATGAGTAAGGTAAAGGTATCAATTTGTCACACCATGGGCTAAAATCTTTATCACGAGTAACATCTGCTTGAGGTATACAATATAACACATATCCATAAAACTGGAAGAGGATAAATGGAGCAAGTATAATGCCATTAAAGAAAATTATCTTCAAGGAAGCCTTTACAGCCTTGCGTACATTCAACAGGTTAAAAGGTCTTGCTGTAGATTTCAATGAATCCATCTTATTAGAGACAAAGTGTTTTATTATTTGGTGGGTTACGAATCCACAAGATATAACACCATTAGAACGAGTCGCACAACCAAGACCAAACAGCAACACTGCTAGAGTTGAACGTTCCTCTTCCAAGTAAAACAAGGCAGTGAACTGCAAACAAGAAAACAAGCTTTCCGTGTAGAGACTTGCCATAAACACACTTGCAGGATTAAAGCAGAAAAGGAGCGTTGAAACCAAAGCTAAATTCTTTTTCCCAAACAAACGGTGAGTCAATCTGTAAAGCGAAACAGCTGCTAATACAAAGAAAACTGTGTTTAACACCCATCCACAAGATAGCAACAGACTTTGCTCGCTCACAAAATATTGAAGTACTGGATTTAAGGTCCGTGCAAAGATCCTTAATAACCAAGGATAAAGCGGAAAGAAAGCCATGTACTGCTCATATTTATACCCTTGTTCTGCTATCTTCAGGAAATATACAGCGTCCCACTTGCCAAATCCTCCAAAAATCTTTTCAAGAGTCCAGTCGCACCAACCAGAAATTTGTATTGTGTTTTCATCGATAAAACTCGAAGTATCGTAGTCAGAGACGAATTCGTTCACCACAACCTACGAAATAACGTACGACAGTTTAACAAAGATAATATAAGATTGCCACAGGCACTTATCACATATTTACCTGAACGAAAAGTAACAGAACTCTTGAAGATATTGCCAAGCGAACAACTTGTTCAAGTTCGTTCGCCATATTGAATTTTCCAGTGACACCGCTAACAAAGCAGGCTCAGGCAGACCTGCCGCTGGCCCAACCTCGTCCCCAGGGCCTTCTCCTCGACCCCGTGAGGAAAAGGACGGGGTTGCTCGTCGGGATTTTTCAAAAGAATCCCCGAGAGATACCGAGGTCCTGTTTTGTTGGCGTGGCTTGAAATGTTTTTCATCCGTAAGAAGTACTAATTCTAAACAACATACTATCTCTTGAAGAGAACCGAGAGATCCCATTCTTGGATGTTTGTATCAAGCGTGATTACAACACATTTTCTACTGCTATACACCATAAAAAGACTTTCACAGGTCTTTACACCAAGTGGGACTCCTTTACTCCTATGAAGTATAACTTATCTATCGTTGCTTACGCATCTGTTCAAAATCCACTCTGTTGCAGTCCACTTTATCCGAATTCCTTGCTTCTAAATGGTTATCCGAGAGGCGTTATTAACTACAAAGTTAATGATGTACTTCACAAACATAAGGCCTTCACAACCTACTGTCACAGTTCCTAAGAAATCCTTGTTTTACCTTATTTAGGTCTTCATAGCGATGCTATTACACGCCGATTAAAATCTTGTGTCAATAAGTTTTATGGTTTCGTCAACCTCAGGGTTGTTTTTCAGAACACTCGCAGAATTAAGTCTTTCTTTCCTTATAAAGATCGTTTCAACCGGTAGTAGAAATCGAAGATTGTCTACAAAGCAAGTTGCTGGGATTGTGATACTTTTTGCATCGGCAAAACTACAAGAAGATTACATGATAGAAAGACTGAGCACTTCAAAGCTCTCACTCAAATTGGTCACGCCTCCGCTGTTGCTGAGAATTCGATTTCCACCGGTCACAACATCAAATGGGACCATTTTGAGATCTTAGCAAGTGGTCAAGGTGATTAACAGTGTAAAATCAAGGAAACACTGTTAATACCGGACTTGAAACCCGCCCTCAATGAAAACTTCGGTAGTGAAAATCTCCTTCTGTATTAATTCACCCCGGAAGTAGTTTCTGTTTCCATTGTTGTCTAGCTAGTTACCAATACCTCGCTTTAGTTTTTGTCTTTTTGAATCTCGTCATATTTTGTAACCGTGACTTCTGAGGATGTATGTTGTAGCATACGAAAAGTCAAGAATAATATACCATGCGAAACCTCATTATGATTGTAACCGCTGTGTGTTTTCTCTTTCTCTTGAAATTGAAATGGCCAAAAAACAAGAATTCTTTTGATACTATCTCTTGTCACACTTTTTTTTTTGTACCTTTTGAGACTGAACATCTAAGGTTCCAAAACCACCAAGGTTCGGGGAGCAACCCCGTTATTTTTATATGGTAGTCCCCGCCTTCACGGGCTACACAAAACCTGAACACCCCCCTTCTCAACGCCCCTCTCAACCCC
>CM042746.1:45838746-45848768 GCA_022496165.2 Catalaphyllia jardinei
TAATAATAATTGACAACACTGAAACCAAGCAAGGTGAGTGTATTCAAGGCGGGGGTAAAACATGAATAGGAGTGAAATTTGAAGCCAAATAAAAAAGAGAGCCTCAGGTTGGTAGGGGACTGTTTTGCGTCCATCTACTAATTCTTCACTTTAAATTTCAATTTTCGAAATCCAACAAATCTTCAAAATTTCATATTTTCCTCAATTTGACCTATCCTTTAAGAAAAAATAACTCTTCCCTAAAAGGCCCAAAAATCACCCAAAAACGTTTACACAAAACTGCCAAACAGTGTTTAATGAAACCAGCATAGAGATTTAGCGTTGCTTGAAACGTGATGGAAATATTGGCAGAAAGGCCGTGTTAAGCGACCTCAAAACAGTCTTCACGTTTACCCCGCCCCTTTCGTTGCGAGTTTTTATCTTCCGTTATTTAAACCTCAGACAATGCCTTTTGGAGCGCTGAAATTTGTTAACGACCTAAAGTGTGACACATCGCCGCACACTTTGGGCAGACGCTTCCAGTTGAACGGCACTTCCAGTTGAAAGTCAGTTCTATTGAGATGAGATTAAAAAACTAATTCTAAACCAATTCTTGGGTTGCATATGACGTCATCATTTTCTAAAATCTAAAACCATAGTTTATGGAAGAGAATGGTTATGAACCCGGCAAACATCAAAGGAGCAAACAAAGATGGCAAAATACCAAATACCAAATACACCAAATAACTGACGCAGGAAAGCAAGGCAGGCCTATCTGATACACAGCGGCCAAACGCTAGAACCGAATGGAATAAACCGCCGAAATGAACGTTGACTGTTTACCTTTATTAGTTCAGTGTTGTATACATTTATCTACATTTGTAACCTTATATATCACTTTAGAAAACAGTCTTAAGAAAGCACGCGCGCTGATTGGCTAAAAATCCTATTTGTATAACTCGATGGAGACACAGAACTAGCCCGCGCTGTTGACGTAGTGATGGGCCGAGCAAAGAGAATTTACATTTTGATCAAAGTTAACAAGTTGTTTTCCTTTCTCTCGTCCTGGTGTTTTTTAAAAGAAATAGAAAACATGTACTCCGTGTTTGTATCGAGTTATACAAACACTCGTGAAAGTTTGGGAGAACTCGAAAAAGCTGTGGAAACACTCGCCTGCGGCTCGTGTTCCCACAGCATTTCTCGTTCTCCCAAACTTCCACTCGTGTTTGTATAACTCGATACAAATACGGTACGTGTTTTCTATTTCTTAAATTCATGTTACTTTTATTAGTTAAACATCAACTGTCAATGTATATCATCTAATTAACAAATGGAATGTGGTTTAGCGTGGTATATAGTCTTATCGACAACGATACGCGTCATCACAGTGGTCAAAATGCTGTGGACTCACGAGGCGCAGCCGAGTAAGTTACCACAATACCACTAAAAGTTCCGTTTTAAAAGTTCAATTTGGAAATAATCCTTTTTGCCAATGTGAAGATTCGTTTGAAAAAATTCAGGAAAAGAACTATGTAACCACATCATATGAACAATGCTTAATATTTGCACGAGCACGGAACTTTCACTCTCAGATTTAACTACAAGAGAAGAGTGAAGAGTGTGAAAAACTTCATTAAGTTTTAATTCACTCGTTCTCTTGCTTTGCCGGCTCTGGAAGCCTCTGTCACAAACGGAGCGCTAGAGAAAAATTATCCTATTGTACAACTACTCTCCTTAACTGATAATGAAGTTCTGTTAGTGTTGGGGAACACACCAAAGGTTTTCCCTGAGCATCTCCTTTAGAAAAATACTACCCCACTCAGATGCAGGAAAACGATTGTCAAAACATCTCTTTAGAAAAGACGCCAGTAACCAGCATGCAAAGATTTGGACTTAAGCAAAGAAAGGAAAAGAAAAGAGAAACTGTGTCAAGATGTAGAGCCCGTAGAAATTTGCAGAATGAGGGAGAGTTAACAAATAGTGTTAAAGGGTTTTACGTCCCATATGGTCTAAAGTTTGCAACCGAAACTATGTTTAATTTTTTCCCGAGCGATAGCATACCTTCTTGGACTAATTTACAACTCCCAGGAGTAAATGAATCCACAATAACTAAGTGAAAAGAGGATGGCTTACCAGTAGTAGGACTCGTAACTTCGTTAGCTTATGTTCAAAGAAGGCGTTATTTAAAGGATCCTTAATTTTCGCACACCATCAGTAGGTTAATTTTGTCCAAAAAAATGATTCCTCATGAAAATTAGTGATTCCATTAGTGAGTTTAAAATATTGCTGCTTACCGGGAACATTTAGAAAGCATACAAAGTTCGCAACCTTTTTTTGTTTAGACGATCGAGTCCCTCGTTATTTTTTCGGAAAAAATACCTCCAATTTTTCAAAGTTGGAGCCTGGCGCCCAGTCCAAACTCATGCATGCTTATTACGTTTTTCCGCTGTGAACATTATTGGGTAGTTTAGTATTTTAATAATAGATAATTTGGTTTTATCAACTGAGTTGATAATGTGAATTAGCCACCGTGGGAGATTCAGAAGCTGACGTTTCGAGCGCTAGCCCTTCGTCGGAGCGAATCGATTCGCTCGCTTGGTACGGAAAGCGAGCGAAATTTTCTCTGTCCATGCTTGTTGCGCCGAAGTACTTTTCAGTTTCGCGCTCTTTTGAATCAACATGATACCTACGTTAATGGAGTATGGAAGGTGCTTATGGATTTTATGACACTAAACAAACAAAAAAGTGCGATAAAAATCGGCGAGCCCCTTGGGCTCGCCGATTTTTTGTTGCGGCTTCTTTGTAGTTTGGTAAGGTCGGGCAAAATTTTGTCAAGGCGAAACACGCCCGTCGCACTCGTCTACAACACTCGCTGACAGATTTTTTTGCAAAGTAAACAAAAACTCTGCCTAGTGCGACCGGCCCCCAACGCAATATTCTTTTGACGAGAAAAAGGAAGGCGGAGCAATCTTAAAACCATCTCCTCTGTTAAATGTCGCGCGCGCCACCAGAGTTTTCACTGGAAGACTTAATCAGAACGACAACCCTCAAATATTTATTTTTTAATCCCGCCGTTATTTTTACTTGCTAAGAACCATATTCCTAAACACAACTTTTTCTTCTCTTCTGTTTTACGTTGCGAGTAATAGGTGATAGTTTTAAAACCAACACTTCTTTGTTAAATGCCGCGCCCGCAACCAGTGTTCTCGCTGCAAGAAAGAACTCATGCATCATTTTTACTCCAAAATTTAACTTGAGGGTATTAAGCGGTATTTTCCCAAACACAAAATTTTTCTTGTCTTTTCTCTCACGTTACGAAAGTGCTGTTACGAAAGTGAAAGCGTTATAGTTTTAAAACTAACACCTCTTCAGTTTCAGAGCCGCGCTTTAGTTTTAAGACTCAATGAGAACGACCGCCTTGATCCTTTTTCAATCAAACGGATTACTCAGGCGATTTTTCCAGTCTAAAGCGCGAATTTTCATTCAAGAAGCCTTTGCTATAATTTCATTTTCTTACGAGTAGGGAAAGTCAATTTTAAAATTCACAACTTTTGACCAAGTGAAACCATCCATACTGAGCTTCATTGTTTCGCGGCGTCATGATCAGTGTGCCGCGCGCTGTTATCAACTGATCCAAAATCGTATAAAAGAATTCACCATTTCGAGGTTTCTTGCTTGGGGTTAAATAACAATAATAACAAAACTTATTAGGTCTGTCTTGTTGCTTTTGGTTTTTGCTCTCGTCCTTGCGCCGAGCATAGTTCGTACAGATTTTTAACAGCGAATCATCCTTACCGTGTTAATACATTTTTAAACAACCAGTTCGCTGATGCGCAAAATATACTGACTGAGAAGACAAGCATACTGAAGCGCATTTTTTCCCCTGGGTACCCTTGTGTTAACAGCACCTTAATGTGCAACTTTCCAAACCCCTCTCCCCTAATGCCGCTAATTTGACACGCCGACAATTTTACGACGATTTGAAATCCATCTTCGCCGACTCTCGGAACAATCCCCTCAGGGCAAACAAAAAACAAAAGGCTTTTGTTTGGACTTGTGAACACGAATTTGACTCACTACAATGGGCCATTTCTTGATACGTTAATGGGTCAAATCCTGTTATATAATAACCAAATCAATGCGCGCGCTCTGATTGGTCAATCAGCTGTGGGTTATTGTGCCGGTAAACCCACGGAAAAATCGCGCGTCTTTTGAATTATTATATAAAAGCAATAGATCACAAGTTTTCTATGGGTTATAGGCTGATAAACCACTTGGGATGTTGGTAGAACACTCGAAGAATTCGTAAGCCACTCGCCTGCGGCTCGTGGTTTACAATTTTTTCTCGTGTTCTCATCATCATCGTCATTTATTTGCCTTTTAAGTATTACAAAAATTAAAAAAAAAAATACAGCGCGTAGGTTGTAAGGCGAGGAGACCTCGGGAAACCACCAGGCTTATAAGAGAGGCCACCTCGACATCACAATATTAAATAAGATAGAGGCTACGAAAGAGTGCGGCAGAAACTAACTCAGAAACTATTTTAATAAAAATAAAAATTCTAGCACTTTGTTCTTAAAGGTAGAAAAGCTTGACAAATTGGTAATTGACGAAGGAAGAGAGTTCCAGACCCTAGGTCCTTGGTAGAGGATTGTGAATTTCTTGATGTTCGTTCGACAGGAATGCGCGCGATAATTACCGGCTGTTCTTGTGCTTATTGCATCTTAACCAACATCAATATTTAATAACTCGTTATTAAGCACATTCTCCAAGTAGTTGGGATTAGAGTGTGAGAAAAAGATGCTGGTGTCGTCAGCAAAAAGCAGAGGCTCAGTTAATTTTGAAACTTTGGGAAGATCACTTATGTATAATATGAAGAATAAGGGGCCTAGGATGGATCCTTCAGGAACTCCACACTTAATAGTCTGCGTTGGAGAACATGTTTGATTGATCTGGACAAATTGCCGGCGGCAAGAAAAGTAGCTTTTAATCCACTGCAGAGCCACACCATGGATACCATAATGCTCTAGCTTGGTAAACAAAATTTTATGGTCCAGAGTGTCAAAAGCTTTGGAGAAATCTAGGAAAACACCTACAGTAGTTTCACGCTGGTCAATTGCCGAAGAGATTCTATTTATCAGATGAATTAGAGCATGGGACGTTTAATAGTTTTTTCGAAATCCAAACTGGCAGCGGTATAGTATATTATATTGCTCGGCGAATTCAGTTATGCGGTTATACATTACTTTTTCAAAAAATTTTGAAAAGTTCGACAAGAGAGAAATAGGTCTGTAGTTTGTGAAAAGACTAGGATCATTTGCTTTGTAGACTGGAATAACTTTAATAAGTTTTAGTTTATCAGGGAAGATGCCTTTTTCTAAAGAAAGATTTATGATGGTAGTCAGGGGTGCAGAGATCAAGTGAAATGAGTGTTTAATTACACGCATTGAAATATTGTCATACTCGGGAGCCTTCCCCGAAGCAACCATGCTACAAATGTTTTCCAGTTCACACGGGTTGGTAGGTTTCAGGGCAATAGGAGGAAGGTTAACGTCACCAATAAAAGAACTGACAGAGGAATTAACGTCACGTATTGCACCAGCTAAGTTGGGACCAATGTTAGTAAAGTATTTACAGAATTTATCAGCAATTTCCTCGGGATCCGTTATTGTTTTACCCTCAGATTCAAATGATGAGGGGAAAGGTACTCTGCTTCTACGTTTATTTATAACCTCGTTAAGCAATTTCCAGGTTGTTCTTAGGTCATTTTTGGCGCTCTCAAACTTGGTATCGTAATATTTACGTTTGGCGAGACGAATTAAATGGTTCAGTTTGTTTTTGTGGGATTTATAGATTCGTTCATTGGATAAAGAGGGTGATCTAATAAATTTTCTGTACAGTTGTTTTTTTTTTGTTAATGGATTTTAAAAGTCCAGGGCTGATCCAAGGGGAGCTACGGTTTTTCAATAGCTTGCCTTTAATGGCCTTTAAAGGGTGAAGCAGGCATTATAGATTTTCGAGTATTCATCAATAAAATTATTGTAAGACATATTGGGATCTTCGTCGAGAAGTGAGGACCAGTTTGTATTTGAAACGTTTTCGTTGAATTTGCGCAAATTTTCGTCAGTAAACTTGCGTGTAAATGCTTTATTGTTTCCATCGTGCGTAAAGGTTGGGCCAGAAAAATAAGCAAAAACCGGCAGGTGATCGGACAAATCGTTTAAGACAACACCATTTAAAACATTTTGGGAGAGATTGTTTGTGAATATATTATCAATTAGAGTTGCAGAGGAGGAGGTGAGCCGCGTTGGATTGGAGATAACAGGAGTAAATGCAAACGAAAATAAGGTGTCGAGAAATTCTTGAGTTAGTGTATGATGATTGTACTGGAGAAGGTCAAGGTTGAAGTCACCCATAACATAACATTGTTTGTTGTCCTTAGAAATGTGAGAAAGAATGTCATTCAATTTGTCTAGAAACAAAGCTGTGTTTTGGTTTGGCGGTCCATACACACATCCAACAATAACGTTTTTCCCATAGGGAACTGTAATCTCCACGAACAGAGACTCACTTACCTCTGGATTTGACAATTTGCAATCATTAAGAAGTTTGTATTGGAGGTCATTTTGTAAATAAATGCCTACTCCGCCACCAGTCTTGGATTTACGATGGTTTGAGATAAAACTGTATCCGGTGATATCAACCAGCTCTGCAGTGGAATCTGTCAGCCACGTTTCTGAAATACCGATCACAGAGAATGATTTTTTGAAACTTCCAAGCATCAAATTCAATTGGTCAAGATTTTTTAGCAAACTACGGGCATTTAAGTGCATGACGGAAAAGTTTATTTTCTTGCTAATGGGAGCTACTCGACTATTTATATCATCCTCGGCCAAATAGCTACTCGAGGGCAGACCAGCTATAAAATTAGAATCAGGATTTAAATAACTGGAAAGTGAATTAGATAACTCAAGTTGTTCTATAGGATTAAATAATAGTGTTTCAAGACGGTTGCTGTTGAAGTGTAAAGGGCCATGGGATATCTCATAGAGTGCTAGATTAAAGGAACTATCATCTAAATTATTAAATGGAAAGAGAAATTCCAGTTGCGACTCGTCAGCCATCATAGTAACGGCTAAGTTCAGCTAGAATAGTGTATTCAATTACTTAGAAACTTGTAAAAGGTACTTAGCTCATGGGCAAACCCTCCTTGTCTGCAAAGTTCACAAGATCGTTGTGGCACTTGATTCGAACCGGGCGAGAATCATCCGTTCGTCGAAGATAAATTACAAAGTTCTTGGCCCAGCAGAACTTAAAGCCATTTCTTTTCTGAAATTTCTTTGAATCCGCCAAGAGTTGTTGAAGCAGAGGAGTAAGATGATCAAATAATCTGACGCTCTCCAAAGAATGACTGGACGGTAGCCCGATAGAAGTGGCTGACACTTTACAAGCTTCATTTCGCGCATTCATTACTTGCTCTTTCACAATTCTTCTCGTGAATTTGCAGATTATTCGTCGCGGACCAGAAGTGGCAGATCTTGTAGGAATACGATGGGCGATATCAATATCTTGATTTGAAATTTCGATTCCAGCGGCTTTGAAAAGATTGATACATAGGGAGACAGTTTTGGAGGCCGATTCTTGCATTTAGCTTTCGGGAAGGCCAATAGTTTTAATGTTGTACTGGAAACTATACCTCTGCACTTGCTCGATTGAATCTCCGATCTGTTCGACTCGGGACGACAGCAAATTTAGGCGTGACCAGAGTTGTTTAAGGCTACTCGCAGATTCTGCTGCTTGAGGATCTCTCCGAAATTATACAGTGGTGCAGCAGCTGTCGTAAGTTGCTGCTGTTTTATCGTTTTAGCAGCTGTAATTGCTTTAGGGCTAGGGGCTATTGTTTCTGGTGTTTGTTCTATTTTACTCTGAAAGGGTTGCAAGCCATTCATGTGAGACCTTATGAGAGCTGCTTCATCACTCAAATTATACCTTACTAGTTTGACAAATATTGCTTGATGATTTTTACTAATTTAGCGTTTTGTGATGGTCATTGTTTTCATTTTAATTAATTTCTTATACAGACTGTGAACTTGCTAGGAATATTCAGGAAAAGAACATTTTCATGTCGTGTTCAAATCAAAGGGCTGTGTGAGCAAACTCGGAGATTGGACACATGAATTATTTAATTCTTTATTTTCCTAATGTTATTGTTACGAGTTCGAATGTTTTAAGTGATAGGTAGTTTGTACTCCAAACAGAACGCAGTGTTGTGGGAAACAACAACAAGGTTATTTATTCCAGATGAACGCAGTAATTCCACACAAGGCTTGACAACAAGCACACGCTGGGCTTGTCAGTTAAACGTCGACTTCCGTCACTCTTGTATAAACACGGCCTACGCCAAATATCCACGCAACTCTCTGTTGCACTTCAACAAACACGACCTCTGTCGGCTCTTTACACGCGACCTTCGTCACACTTCAGTAAACACTACTGACCCACGATATTATTCTCTCTAAACTCCTGGGAAAAAACCACCTATAAACTACATCGCTTTGCTTATATACTTTACAGCACAAGGTTCTAGAACTTTCCAGCACTACTAAATAAAGTATCATTACAATATTGAAATATTACAGTAACATACGTAAACAACTAAAAAGAATTGCTTAATCACGGTGATGCAATACTAATTAAATATGCAGGAAGATTCGAGACGAAATTAGCATATTCGCGAATCTTCCAAGTCACGCAACAATTTTTCGTAACAGTTATCAGGGAATTCTGTGGTTAATTTTCAAATTCAGAGTAGTAATAGGTCAGCAAAGATATCCCCGTTACTTTGTTTTTGCGCTTCTTCAATGAGAGCGACAGCTGTCAACGACTGATTTAAAGTCTGAGTGACTCAGGATAAATAAAACTAATACGAGGAATTTAATTAGGATTCAAAAATGAACTTATTGCGCTTTAAAATTTAATACTGCTGGATGAGAATTTTTTTAAAGACGTAAGCATCAAAAGGTTTTGCCAGACGTTAAATCTTTCACGTGTTTAAATGGCACTTGATTTTCAGTTTGCTGTTGACACTATGATGCATGGGTAATTCTTCTACGAATTTAGCTAGTTTTATTATAACTTTTAGTGAAACTTTTCATTCGTGGTGCAGGTTTTAAAACTAATGTTTAGGTCGCGTAATACTGAAAGAAAAAAACCTGGATGGTTGTTAAACAGTTTAACTCGCCTTTCTCTCCTTCAAAGAAACTGTATTCAATTTCCAGCGAAATTTTAGTATTTCAACACAATGTTATTAATATCTATAATCAGGAGATTATGATCCACTAATATTTCCTTGCTTAAATATTATCAGTTTCGAGTGAAATAAATTTACACAAAAAATAAATTAATGTAAGCTCTTACTCCTGCTCAGAGTTTGTGGATTTCATCCTAGCAGCTCCTTGCAGGTCTTTCGAATCACCTTATCTCTATAGCGCTACTAGTAAGTGAACTCATGATTGCCGGTCAGATGTAACAGAGATGCCGACATAGGAATTAAAAACATCAGATGCCCGGCCTTGTGGTATTGTCAGTATTACGACAGAGATAAACTTTTTATGACATAAATCTGCCCCACGATGTAACTTGACTGTGAAGCTACTAAGAGGTCTGTTACAGCCAAACACACCAGCAAAATCATATTTACTTTGGAATCTACATTCATCAGGATTATTGCTGTCAATCTTCCACGCGGTGCTTTGCTTCCAAACCATGTAACAAATTTGTCAGCAGTAAACATGGCTCACAGAGACTATTATTGAAAACAGTGGTGTAAAAACTGTACGAAAATAACAAGTTTTCCTCGATTCCGACAAAACACGTAACGATCGAAATAAACAAATTTAAAACCTAGCGAATTCTTCTTTGAACTGACATTACAATTTAGAAAACAGTCCTAAAAAAGCACGCGCGCTGATTGGTTAATAATCGTGTTTGTATTTAACAAATAGATTCCATGTTGCCGTGCGTCTGTTCAGTAATAGATCACA